>CANNZV010002242.1:0-107417 GCA_947561585.1 Caprella mutica
CACCCAAACAGTAAGAAGTATATTCTTTTTTAATAAGATAAAGAGATATGCGAGATTAATATTAGGTTTGATTAGGCCCAATTATATAAGACGATATACCAGATGGTAGGGTTAAAATCTATGATTCTTAGAATAGTAACAGAATTGTTAAATTAACTCCATCTGCTATAATGTGCATGAACATAATATAGTTTTCTTTATTTTAAAAGAGGTTAGTTATAGCTATATTAGCTATATTTAGTAACCGCAATCTGCTCTATTTTTTCTTATAAAATATTCCCAAGTCTTCTGGTCACTATATAACAATCCAAAAAATGGTATAGAATGCAGTTGTATTTCAATTAATTAATTGCAGTTCTACTGCAAACACAATCACTTCCTAATGCGATTCATATACAGGTTGTGAAAGGTTGCTCCATTATATCGTGGTGTTGAGTTTGTTTTACAGCAAAAAACACACATCTGACCTGATTCCTATGCGAGAAAATCGGTTGTGGCCTTTAAAACTGCATAGTTATGCACCTACTAACTTACCAACCTAGTCTCTACCTAGCTCTATTCAACATTCGATGATATGAATCTACACATACTGTATCTATTCAATCAGAGTTATTAGTTTAATAGCGTGGTTTTAAATAACATTTTAATACCTTAATTGTTGCTCTTAAGTTCCATTTTTAATTAGTTATGACTCATTATCTATTACGAATGGCATTATAGGTTAATGCTTAAAGATGTCAAAATTACAACTCAAACCCAATGTACTCCAAGAAGACATATATGTCACCTTTCTACTGATGTATTGTGCACGATAATTTGGATAAAATTTACTTAAATGACTGGTCATAAACATTAATACGCTTTCATTTATTAGAACAAATGTATACGCTTTACATTAGTTAAGTACGATTGTAATTTAATTATATTAAAAAAAATCAAAAATATTTATATTTATTTAATATGCTCACTTTCCCCATATAATACAAGAATATCACAATTTTTTTCACGTGAAGTTAATCTGGACATAAAGAGTTAAAAAGTCATGAGATCTCAAGAAGCTCCTTACATAATTAGGATAACTATATATAAAAAACTGAGGGGGGTCAGATTACACTGGTACAAATAGTGTAAATGTCATTCAATGCTCTATATAGAGTCTATATCATCACTATTAGTAATGGTACAAAGTGCTTTCATTAGCATTCAACCTACACAATAATGACATTTAAATGATCTCCGCATGTCACATTTAAATTCTAATATTAATGACTTCTCCAACTGCTTAAAATACAATTAATAACTGACAATACATTTACAATTTTAATTGGGCACTGTGAACTTTACTAATGATTTACAAATATTATATAATTCAACAGAGTAAATTATTTACAAAAGATCTAAGTAGTGCTGACATTTTAATGTTAGAGACTTCAATGCGTGGCGACTAGCAATCTAATATATTTTATACTTTTACTTTAAAATTTGCATACACATTTTGGGTTCATTATTTCAAAACAATAGAAATTTATTTACCCTTTTATAATGAATTAATTTTATATATTGGAAATCGATCATTTAATCATTTAATTTTAGTTTCTAACATTTTTCATAAGTTTAATTAGTTGCTTTCGAATAACTTTAGGATATGAATCTTCTTTATATCTAATCTATAAATATGTAAATTCATATTTGTAAAACTTTGTGAATTCTTCTACAGATATAAATTAACAATATAAATAAATATATATTCATTTTTCTTCCTCTATCTATATTTCTTTTTCCTATAATTTAAATTCAATTCAACGTGTTCTAACTAGAGTAAAGTACTAGATCGCCTACAGTACTTCAGTTCTCGGTCAGTGTACCTAGGCCCTATAAGGTGTACTTTGCTGACTAGGACCTTGGCACCGAATTACGGTAGCTTACTCCTGTCTTTTTGTGCTCATTTCTCCCTCGATAGAAAAAGTTTACTCCTTGTGATTCATTCTACGAGAACAGTCTCGAACCTCTAGCAGGGGAAATTTAAACAGTGTGTAGGTTTGCCTAACAACTGTCACAGATGTAGGGTATATTCTAAATTACCGGACAATTTGGTTCATGTGAAAAATATATAATAATAATATTTTTTCATTTATGATCGATAATGTGGAACAGTTCGATAACTTGGAACTTACCCTAATAAATGGCTGATTGTAAAATAGTTCTATTCAGTCGAAATTTAGCGAAGTATGGATCAACTGGAGAAATGTTCAAATTTACTGAAGAAAATGCCTACAGATTTTCTTCGTTTCTCCAAGAGAAAAAATAGATCTTTTAATCAATGAAGAATGCTGAGACAACAGTGATTGAATCCCTATTATAATTATTGTGTTCAAAGCAATATGGAGACAATTTAGAAATTATTGATCTATATTTCACAGAAAAAAAAATCAAATTTAATTTTTTTCAAGATTCCTGATTTTTTTTAATATGAGCTACGATTTTTGAATATTGATAAGCTATGATTTCAAATAAAAGTTGAAAGATCTAGAGAAGAAAATTAATTCAGTTTTTGAAAACGAGTTTAACTTATATTAATAAAGTTCAAAATTTTGATGAAATATATTTTGCCAAAGAAACCATTTAGGTACCCAAGAGAGAAATGAAATGAAAGTTAGAAAATTCGAACAAATTTTAAGTGATGTCCATTAAATTTATAAAATATTTTTTCATTCTCCTCCTACCCAACTGACGTTAGAAATATAACATCATCGCCGCTTTCAAATTTATAAACGAGAAGTATATAGATACATTACAATATAATGTATACTGTTTTCCTACAAGTAATAAAATATAAATTATTTATTCATGTATTTACGTATCATTAGAGTATTTTTTTATATTATTCGTGTTAGTTTGCAATGACTAACAGGACAATCAATTGTCGAGGTGTCCCTTCAAATAGTCAGATTTATACACCAAGTAGTGAGAAAACATGAAAATTGATTAGACACATGGATGGTATATTACACAATCTAATCAAATATTCAAAAGACTAATAAACTTTAAATAGTCATGACTCCTTAAAATCGTCAGATATTTTTTACGAGTATCATATACCATTTGTCTTAGGTCAGTTTGATTGAATTATACCAGTTAGTTATCTCCAATCGAATTAAATAAGACTGTTGGAATATTATCTAAGATACAGTCATACAGGGTGGGCTAGAAGAGATGCACATTTGCTATAGCTATCAATTTTATGGACACTGATAAAAGTTAAATAATAATTACATAAATAATTCATGTAACGATTATCCCTGACTTTACTTTTACTGGAATATATTTAACTGAATAAATTCAATTTTAATTTTGTTATTGAAACCATTTATTCAACTTGGTCATATCAGAATAATTTAAAATCCATTCTACCAACTAATCCTCAGCGTATTTAGTATGACGAACAAACAGATGTTGCTCTTATTATAGTACAGTTTATCAATTTTAGTAGGTAGTATAAATATTGACCTAATGACATTCTTTCAAAAACTTACACTCTGTATTTTAAGAACCATCATCCTAGCGTGTGTGTTTGAAATCCTAATGTTAAATATTTCCATTCATGTTTTATGACCTAATAAAATTAGATTGTACCTACGATACAGATATCCTTGCAGATGTTTTCTCCCCACACGACCGTTGTTGAAAGGATAGTTCAAGTTTTTTCCCTCCTTATGTCCCTGCCATAACAGCCAATTAGTTGAGGTCAGCCTTCAACTTTCAGCACTCTGTTTATTAGTTCTACATCGAGAAGAACCATCAGAACTGTAATGGAGGAGTGCCACTCCATCACTCCTAACTACGATGAAAGAACACTCAAAATAAACTTAAAGGTTAAAATAGTGTAAAGTATTGCCACTCCCGATTATATTTATTTAGGTACAGAGAAAGAGTACAGAGAAAGTGTAGCTTGTCTTTACCCACATGTGCATTGTGCATGGACTCTCGTTATTTTTTTTACTATAGAGATCTTTGTACTGTTTGTGCCAAACCGGATACCCGAAAGTGAATATGGTCACTTAAATAAAACTTTCTGCAAAATTTTTATATCTGTTTTAAGTTTGAGTTACAAAGATATTTAATTAATTGAAGTGTTTTGGCCTACCCTGCATTGCAACTCAAGTAATATTTTATTAATTTATAAAGATATTAACTGCAATTTTTAAATCATTTTAAAATAATGTTGAGCTATAAAGAAAGCTATACAATAATATTCCAATGTATTGACTAAAAAAATATAGTATAAAATTAATAGACTATCTAATTACAGAGTCAGAAAAAGAATTAACGTATACGTAATTGTAAAAGATTTCTAATTAAAATAGATATCTAAAAATAGATTTAAGAATGACAATTTTTTGTTAGTCAATATGTTACATGTTAAAAGTGTTACAATAATGAAAAAATAGAATCCAAAGAAGCTGTTCTAAGTGTTGAGTTTCTGGTGGCTTAGTCGTAAAGTGATAAGTATAGAGATGTACTTCGTTATAATATAATCTTTAAATGTTTATGTTTATATAGAGCATTGCCCTCCATCACAATAACCCCCTCGTGTAACTTTAGTGCAGTAAAGCAATCACCCTAAGTGTGTAGTGTGACCTTACCTATACATACCCCCTAGGTCACACACAGCGTATTTAAGGGTCCATAAATAGTGAATTTATGTTATTCCTGATACCTGACGAAATTGCGTATGTCGAGCAAAACTCTATTCTACTTTAGAAAGGAAAATTCTAACCAGTTTTTTGGATAGTTGCCTGAGCTTTTAAATACTTGTATATTTGGTATTTAATACTACGCATATATGGACATATGCCCGGCAGAATACTTAGAGTATATATTCTATGTATAAGATGTAGGTGTGCCTTTGACACTGTATGAACTCACATAATGAATATATACGTCACGCGAAAAAGACGTATTGATGAGATAAAATAATATATAAGACGTTAAAATTATGTGTTACCTTGTTTTATTTACACTTTATCTTTTTAATATATAAACACTATATACTCTGTTTTCTAAGGATTTTATCAAAAAGAAGCTGAAGAACATTAGAGGCGATGTATAAAAATCTTTTGATAAAGGAGCTTGAAAATGTTACAGTGATTTACAATTCTGTTTCCAAGGATATCAAGATAGGCTATTTATAACAATAAGATTAATTATCATAAATTATATGATCCCCTAAATAGATGTTAGACTCCATTAACTTTTATCTGAATTATGCATATACAGACTGACCTCCTGGTGCAAGCTATCACCTGTCAAAATATTTGTTATCGAAATATTGTAAAGTGGAGTATGTTTATTTAATACATTTTCTCTTGCATCACCGGCATAGGTACACAGACTGAGAAGCCTAGGTAATCTTTCATGGTTTCTATTTCTGGTGAAATGTTTTGCACCAAGCACCGTTACGCCTCCACATTCTGCTTTCAACAGTCGAATTATTTTAGAATATAAAGCGTTACGTTCAAAATTAGTGTGAAATTAGGAAACTCGTGAATATATTTGCAACATCATTTCTCATCCAACTTGTTCTTGATTTTTATATTTCATATAAAACTTAGGTTAAAAGTGTCTTCTTATGAGAGTTAAGATAGAAGCTGTGACGTCAATTTTTACTGCATTTAGGTTTTTATCAGAGGCTTCTGAATGCAGGAAAAATACACCGAAAATTACTCTAGACTTTTAGAGATTATTTCTATTGAAAACCTCCCCTCAGTTTTTAGTAAAAATTAACTTTACTGCAAATGAATGCTGTCTATAAATGATGATTCAAATATTATTTCAATATGTATGGAATTTGATGAATTTTGAACTTTAAGCAGCATCTACTTCAAAATATTTAATTGTGCTCTAGTTTGAATCTCCAATTTAAATGAAAATAAGAATTAGTAATTTGAATTAATAAAGAAACTGCGGATTCATCATAATTAAGGTTCAGTTATTTTAAATCTAAATAATAACTTTAATTCAATGAATTTTAGTTATAGATTGACTTTCATTGCAGCAAAAGTTAAAGCAGTTACCTTCTTATATAACAGATAACATGACTTTCTTGAGTACTTAACTCATACGAAAATATTATCGTCTATTATCAAATAACTTTCAATACGAATACAGTCAGTACTACCTAGATCGATGCTTTACCTTATTTCTCCCTGATGCTTCCGTTAATAATTTCCAAACTGGTCGAAATCTAGCTACGCGATACACCTATCATGTAATACGCACTTTTTCAGTAGCTAGAACGACTATTGCGCAATGTCTGCCATTAGAAGTAAAGCCATCCATCACAGCACCACTTACGACAAGATTAGCGCTACAATCGGGACTTTTTTAGCTACAATGGGGACTTTTTTTAGCTACAATGGGGACTTTTGGAGCCACAATGGGGACTTTTCTTGCTCACCTTTATAACAGGTCACGACGTACCTTCGCCAGGGAACCTCTCATCACGAAGTTATTTGCTCTTCATCCCTGATTGACACATTCGAAAATGGCCACTGGCAGGGACAGAATTATTATATCTTGCTGGTTTCAATGAGCCATAAGTTGATAATAAAATAAAATGATAATAAAATAAAACGAACTGGCGAGTCTATAATTACTATATCTTGTAACTTTTAAAGTGCCATCTATAGAAGTGCTGTCTCTTTGACTACAAAGAGTACAATGTAATCTGAAAGTGACTCAATACTATAAATAGTAAGTAGACGTTAGCAATCACAGTGAAATAAGCGACTCTTACGCATTTTTAAAATGTAAATCCCATCCTTAAAACCATGACCAAATAACTCGGCGAAGGAGATGATTTTTCTTAGTTTCTAATAGATAAAAGACCTAATGTTTATTCAATTGGTGACCTTTACAAAGTAGAGATGCAAGTTATTTTTTTGTTGGTAGCGGTCATTCAAGCATAGATTTTACAATTAAAATTTTGAGGTGTTGTGATTATAAATATATTATTTTATTTTATCTATTAGATTCCAAAATGGTATAAATGAATAATCATTATGCCCTAGTTTATAATAAAATGATTTGTTAAATAATTATATTAAATATTATTGGCTAGAACTAAGCTCTTGAATTCTTGAAGCTAGTGGAAGACCTAATCTAATTGATGAAAAAAATTCAACAAGATATGTTCAACTAGATGAATAATACCTATTCCTTTGATACAATATAATACGGTTGATTTAAAGCATAGCTAATCAATCAACTCAATAATAACTATTATGATGGTAAGGTTTGAAGACCAAGACCTCCAAATTACTCCAACTAATGGTCAGACATTCTCACTAACCTGAGTACGATGGGAAAAGTAGTTTGGAAGGACTACTTTTTGCTGCTCTCGTAGTAGTCTTTTCTCTGTTTTTGTGTCAATGTTATTAGTGAAATGAAAGGATAAAAATTACAGCCAGAGTACCTACTCTATACTCTGTGAATTGAAGGACTTTCCTCCTCTCTGATATATTGCAAAGAGGAAAATATAAAGTAAACTTTCAACGTTTTATATTTTTTATTACAATTTAACTATTTTGAAAAATAATAGATTTTTCTGAATAAGATAAGAGTTACTTGGAAAATTAGAATAACATGTATGCCATATTAAATAGATTCATAGCATTTCGCATCTAATAAATTATAAAATTTGGTGACTAAAAAAAATATTTCACTATTTTATTCGGTTCAAGTGCTGTACATTCGAGTCCGAAAAAAATGTGTATCTAATTTAATTGGGCATGTAATTGTACTTTAAATATTTTCTTATGAAAGTAGTTTTGATATTCTAGGAAAAATACTTTGGATTGAAAGAAAAACCTGTCCAGATTCTTTTAAAGTGCCAATGAATTAACGAAGTTGGTATTTAAAATGTTACAACAGGTTGTGATATAATATTTCATGTATTTATATATCTAGTGTTTCAACTAAATCTAATATCCCGTGTAGTTCTTTTCAAGATAACTTATTTGTATATCAGTTTATCTAAATTATGAAACTGTATTTTGTAATTCCATTTTACGCTACTTTTCTAAAATTGAATTATTGTAGAAATTGTTTGTATAATATGTGAATGAAAACTTCAAGTGTAAACTTTTAAAATAATAATGGCACCACTCTACACCATAGTGGCACCACTCTGCGCACTTCAATGCACCTCTCTGCACCACAATGCACCACTCTGCACCACAATGCACCACTCTGCACCACAATGCACCACTCTGCACCACTCTGCACCACAATGCACCACTCTGCACCACAATGCACCACTCTGCACCACAATGCACCACTCTGCACCACTCTGCACCACAATGCACCACTCTGCACCACAATGCACCACTCTGCACCACAATGCACCACTCTGCACCACAATGCACCACTCTGCACCACAATGCACCCCTCTGCACCACAATGCACCACTCTGCACCACAATGCACCCCTCTGCACCACAATCAGATGGTGTGGCTTTGTCTCAATGAAGGTGAACCAGAGCAGAATTTTGTGAAAGGAAAGTGAGCGACGTTGTACAGTCCCTCTCTCCATTGCCAGTACACTTTGCAATGCTATTCCTACCTAAAGTCACCCCGTAAAAGCGGTGAGTTCTTTCTTTGAAATTAAATACATGTTGTTATTAGCTATTTAGGAAATCTCGATTTCGTCACGCCCCTTTATAGCTATAAACTTACTAAGTTGGTCAGTGGGTATAATTATAGAGAATTTACATTTGATAGTGTGCTTTTTTCAATATTATACATATGTGAATACATTTTGGTAAGTAAGTGACTGGTAGCTATCGCTAATCTAAATTATAGAAACAAATGTAAAACTGAGAAAAAGTATACACTCAATTTATTCGCACCTTTAACTTGCCTTTAACGTACCTGTAACATACCTTTTACGTATATTTAACATATATTTAACGTACTTTTAACGTACATCCAAAGTACCTCTTTATTCTTTACGAAAACATTTAAGGTCAACTTTCTTTCCATTTTATTCAAAAGAGTTTCCATGTCTTAAATTATCCACAATAATTATTACCCGCATTTTAGGAGTGTCAGGTTTGGGGGGGGGGGTTATCATCTATTAATGGCCATAGTAATTGATTAATGTCTATCTCTTTTAATTGTTATAATAATTGATTAAGGTCTATCTCTTTTAATTGCTATACTAATTGATTAATGTCTATCTCTTTTAATTGTTATAATAATTGATTATTGTCTATCTCTTTTAATTGCTATAATAATTGATTAATGTCTATCTCTTTTAATTGTTATAGTAATTGATTAATGTCTATCTCTTTTAATTGTTATAGTAATTGATTATTGTCTATCTCTTTTAATTGTTATACTAATTGATTAATGTGTATCTCTTTTAATTGTTATACTAATTGATTAATGTCTATCTCTTTCAATTGTTATACTAACTGATTAATGTCTATCTCTTTAAATTGTTATACTAACTGATTAATGTCTATCTCTTTTAATTGTTATACTAATTGATTAATGTCTATCTCTTTAAATTGTTATACTAACTGATTAATGTCTATCTCTTTAAATTGTTATACTAACTGATTAATGTCTATCTCTTTTAATTGTTATACTAATTGATTAATGTCTATCTCTTTAAATTGTTATACTAACTGATTAATGTCTATCTCTTTTAATTAATATAATAATTGATTAATGTCTATCTCTTTTAATTAATATAATAATTGAATAATGTCTATCTCTTTTAATTAACACAATAATTGATTAATGTCTATCTCTTTTAATTAATATAATGATTGATTAATGTCTATCTCTTTCGATTGCTATAATAATTGATTAATGTCTATCTCTTTTAATTGTTATACTAATTGATTAATGTCTATCTCTTTTAATTGTTATACTAATTGATTAATGTCTATCTCTTTCAATTGTTATACTAACTGATTAATGTCTATCTCTTTTAATTGTTATACTAATTGATTAATGTCTATCTCTTTTAATTGTTATACTAATTGATTAATGTCTATCTCTTTAAATTGTTATACTAATTGATTAATGTCTATCTCTTTTAATTGTTATACTAACTGATTAATGTCTATCTCTTTAAATTGTTATACTAACTGATTAATGTCTATCTCTTTTAATTGTTATACTAATTGATTAATGTCTATCTCTTTAAATTGTTATACTAACTGATTAATGTCTATCTCTTTTAATTAATATAATAATTGATTAATGTCTATCTCTTTTAATTAATACAATAATTGATTAATGTCTATCTCTTTTAATTAACATAATAATTGATTAATGTCTATCTCTTTTAATTAATATAATGATTGATTAATGTCTATCTCTTTCAATTGCTATAATAATTGATTAATGTCTATCTCTTTTAATTGTTATACTAATTGATTAATGTCTATCTCTTTTAATTGTTATACTAATTGATTAATGTCTATCTCTTTCAATTGTTATACTAACTGATTAATGTCTATCTCTTTTAATTGTTATACTAATTGATTAATGTCTATCTCTTTTAATTGTCATACTAATTGATTAATGTCTATCTCTTTTAATTGTTATACTAATTGATTAATGTCTATCTCTTTTAATTGTTATACTAACTGATTAATGTCTATCTCTTTTAATTGTTATACTAATTGATTAATGTCTATCTCTTTTAATTGTTATACTAATTGATTAATGTCTATCTCTTTTAATTGTTATACTAATTGATTAATGTCTATCTCTTTTAATTGTTATACTAATTGATTAATGTCTATCTCTTTTAATTGTTATACTAATTGATTAATGTCTATCTCTTTTAATTGTTAAACTAACTGATTAATGTCTATCTCTTTTAATTGCTATAATAATTGATTAATGTCTATCTCTTTCAATTGTTATACTAATTGATTAATGTCTATCTCTTTTAATTGTTATACTAACTGATTAATGTCTATCTCTTTTAATTGTTATACTAATTGATTAATGTCTATCTCTTTTAATTGTTATACTAATTGATTAATGTCTATCTCTTTTAATTGTTATACTAATTGATTAATGTCTATCTCTTTCAATTGTTATACTAACTGATTAATGTCTATCTCTTTTAATTGTTATACTAATTGATTAATGTCTATCTCTTTTAATTGTTATACTAATTGATTAATGTCTATCTCTTTAAATTGTTATACTAACTGATTAATGTCTATCTCTTTTAATTATTATAATAATTGATTAATGTCTATCTCTTTTAATTAATACAATAATTGATTAATGTCTATCTCTTTTAATTAACATAATAATTGATTAATGTCTATCTCTTTTAATTAATATAATGATTGATTAATGTCTATCTCTTTCAATTGCTATAATAATTGATTAATGTCTATCTCTTTTAATTGTTATACTAATTGATTAATGTCTATCTCTTTTAATTGTTATACTAATTGATTAATGTCTATCTCTTTCAATTGTTATACTAACTGATTAATGTCTATCTCTTTTAATTGTTATACTAATTGATTAATGTCTATCTCTTTTAATTGTCATACTAATTGATTAATGTCTATCTCTTTTAATTGTTATACTAATTGATTAATGTCTATCTCTTTTAATTGTTATACTAACTGATTAATGTCTATCTCTTTTAATTGTTATACTAATTGATTAATGTCTATCTCTTTTAATTGTTATACTAATTGATTAATGTCTATCTCTTTTAATTGTTATACTAATTGATTAATGTCTATCTCTTTTAATTGTTATACTAATTGATTAATGTCTATCTCTTTTAATTGTTATACTAATTGATTAATGTCTATCTCTTTTAATTGTTAAACTAACTGATTAATGTCTATCTCTTTTAATTGCTATAATAATTGATTAATGTCTATCTCTTTCAATTGTTATACTAATTGATTAATGTCTATCTCTTTTAATTGTTATACTAACTGATTAATGTCTATCTCTTTTAATTGTTATACTAATTGATTAATGTCTATCTCTTTTAATTGTTATACTAATTGATTAATGTCTATCTCTTTTAATTGTTATACTAATTGATTAATGTCTATCTCTTTTAATTGTCATACTAACTGATTAATGTCTATCTCTTTTAATTGTTATACTAATTGATTAATGTCTATCTCTTTCAATTGTTATACTAATTGATTAATGTCTATCTCTTTTAATTGTTATACTAACTGATTAATGTCTATCTCTTTTAATTGTTATACTAATTGATTAATGTCCATCTCTTTTAATTGTTATACTAACTGATTAATGTCTATCTCTTTTAATTGTTATACTAATTGATTAATGTCTATCTCTTTTAATTGTTATACTAATTGATTAATGTCTATCTCTTTTAATTGTCATACTAACTGATTAATGTCTATCTCTTTTAATTGTTATACTAATTGATTAATGTCTATCTCTTTCAATTGTTATACTAATTGATTAATGTCTATCTCTTTTAATTGTTATACTAACTGATTAATGTCTATCTCTTTTAATTGTTATACTAATTGATTAATGTCCATCTCTTTTAATTGTTATACTAACTGATTAATGTCTATCTCTTTTAATTGTTATACTAATTGATTAATGTCTATCTCTTTTAATTGTTATACTAATTGATTAATGTCTATCTCTTTTAATTGTTATACTAATTGATTAATGTCTATCTCTTTTAATTGTTATACTAACTGATTAATGTCTATCTCTTTTAATTGTTATACTAATTGATTAATGTCCATCTCTTTTAATTGTTATACTAATTGATTAATGTCTATCTCTTTTAATTGTTATACTAATTGATTAATGTCTATCTCTTTTAATTGTTATACTAATTGATTAATGTCTATCTCTTTTAATTGTTATACTAACTGATTAATGTCTATCTCTTTTAATTGTTATACTAACTGATTAATGTCTATCTCTTTTAATTGTTATACTAATTGATTAATGTCTATCTCTTTTAATTGTTATAGTAATTGATTAATGTCTATCTCTTTTAATTGTTATACTAATTGATTAATGTCTATCTCTTTAAATTGTTATACTAATTGATTGATGTCTATAGGTCTGTATAAAGATTTAATTTTTTTTATATAAAGGAGTTAATTGACGCTGGATTTAGAGATACATATCTTATTATGGATCGAATATTAAATTCGGGGAGTTATGGAGTGATTGGAATTAAAGTATACAGTAAATATTTCTGGAAAATTGTTTTCATAAAACAATTTAAATTTTATAATATTAATGTGTTTAGTCGATTTTAAATTAAATTAAAAGTGTAAATATTTCTAATGACTTTCATCTGGAATTAGTAAGATAAAAATTAAAGAATACCCTAACACGTATATAATAACTAAAATATGAAATAACATTTACTGATATAGACGTAATAACTTTCTATCAGCATCAATTGTGACACAGGTACATCAGATCTTTCCCGTACATCTCACCTGGTAGGATTACTTACTAATTATCGTTCTGCTCCACATCTTCGGTCATATAAGAAAAAAAGATATCATCATTATTAAAATAAAGATTATATAATAATTATTATATTGTTTTCATTATATGACAGAAGATGTGAAACAGACTTATAATTGGTAAGTCACCCTGTATAAGTATAACGTAGGTGTCACAGGTAGGCGTATTTCTCAGTCATTCTATGTAGAGAAAAGCTATCATCTGATTACATGAACTAAAGTGACGTAATAACTTACATGTCACATAAAGTCATTATTATCAACACATTTTAGTATAGTAATGAGATATGATGACTTTCTGTATTAGTTAATATTTATACCATTCAGTATATAAGACTATAGCTTCTATTTCAGTCTTAAAAATTTAATTAATTTGTATTTTCATTCTCTAATTTCTAGTTATATTTCTTATTACATTTATTTTGAAAATTATATATACTTATATAATCTATTTTCATTATTTGATAAATTTTCCATACTCTATCCACTAATCTAATTCTGCCAAATTTAGATATCCTAAAATTGATGTTGATATCAATAGATAAAATGTTAGAAAGTGATACCATTTTCACCTTCTATTTTATTAGTTAAGGTAACTTACCACTTCATTGTTTGAAACGATCCTTGCATGAAAACTCTTCAGGATGAAAACTCAGATTTGGATAGAAGAAAATCCATTTTGAAAAATTCAATTTAGATGAAAATTCAAGTTTGGATCAAAATTGAAATTTGGATTAAAATTAAATTTGGATGAAAATTAAAATTTGGATAAAAATTAAAATTTGGATTAAAATTCAAGTTTGGATGGAAATTAAAATTTGGATACAAATTGAAATATGGATACAAACTCAAATTTGGATACAAATTCAAATTTGGATACAAATTTTAATTTGGATACAAATTCAAATTCTGATACAAATTCAAATTTGGATGACAATTCAAATTTATATACAAATTCAAATTTGGATACAAATTCAAATTTGGATACAAATTCAAATTTGGATACAAATTTAAATTCGGATACAAATTCAAATTTGATTAAAACTTTATTTCGGATGCAAACTCCAATTTTATCCTTACTCTTTCATAAGGTCAATTTTGATATTTTTTAAACAAAAGACAACCTATATCGAGTACCTACTGGTGACCTTTCTCAATCAATGAAGATATGTTAATGTTTAGTGTCGCTATATTTAATGTAAGTACCTATTCAAATAAAGGATTATGACACTTTGGGCTTTGTGGGTATAATAAATGTTTGATGTCTTCTTACCTTTAATAAATTACAGGTTAGAACACTGAACAAATTGATAACTTTAAAAGTCAATACTTTATTAATCGATCCAGGTCAAAGTAAGCTAATTCTCTCTTTAGGTGTTTATATAGTTCGATTTACATACACGCAAGTTCTAGTTTCCCTAGCATGCTTTACATAGGTTCTCACGATTACAAACTATTATACGACATTACAATCATTCCCAGTGACTGGTCACTTAATTCTTCCATAGTTAAGAATTATAGGAGCTATGAATCCATCCTATAATTATAGGAGTTATGAATCCATCCTATAATTAAAGATGCATGACTTTGCTATATTGTGTATGTTGTTCGTGCGTTATTATTTAATGTGATATTTAAAGAATAAAATACATGTGTAGGTAAATAAATACACACTATAGAAATACAACCTAGAGTTTCTATATTGAAGAATAAACAGGTGGGTGTCATGAGAATTTATTAAATTACTTTCAGAATAATAAAATCAATTCAATTGCAGAATTTACTTTCATTTATACTGTTTGGAGAGTAAATAAGAAACTCTTTAAACCATCAACAGAAAAAAACTAAGACGGTACAAATGTTTGATAATTTATCTTCTATTTTGTTCTTTAACAGCATTGTAGGAAAAAACAAATAATGTAGTACAAATACCTTAGATGTACTGTAGTACAAATACCTTTAGATGTACTTTAGTACAAATACCTTAGATGTACTGTAGTACAAATACCTTTAGATGTACTTTAGTACAAATACCTTAGATGTACTGTAGTACAAATACCTTAGATGTACTGTAGTACAAATATCTTAGATGTACTGTAGTACAAATACCTTAGATGTACTGTAGTACAAATACCTTAGATGTACTGTAGTACAAATACCTTAGATGTACTGTAGTACAAATACCTTAGATGTACTGTAGTACAAATACCTTAGATGTACTGTAGTACAAATACCTTAGATGTACTGTAGTACAAATACCTCAGATGTACTGTAGTACAAATACCTTAGATGTACTGTAGTACAAATACCTTAGATGTACTGTAGTACAAATACCTTAGATGTACTGTAGTACAAATATCTTAGATGTACTGTAGTACAAATACCTTAGATGTACTGTAGTACAAATACCTTAGATGTACTGTAGTACAAATACCTTATATGTACTGTAGTACAAATACCTTAGATGTACTGTAGTACAAATATCTTAGATGTACTGTAGTACAAATACCTTAGATGTACTGTAGTACAAATACCTTAGATGTACTGTAGTACAAATACCTTAGATGTACTGTAGTACAAATACCTTAGATGTACTGTAGTACAAATACCTTAGATGTACTGTAGTACAAATACCTTAGATGTACTGTAGTACAAATACCTTTAGATGTACTTTAGTACAAATACCTTTAGATGTAATGTAGTACAAATACCTTTAGATGTACTGTAGTACAAATACCTTAGATGTACTGTAGTACAAATACCTTAGATGTACTGTAGTACAAATATCTTAGATGTACTGTAGTACAAATACCTTAGATGTACTGTATAGTACAAATACCTTTAGATGTACTTTAGTACAAATACCTTTAGATGTAATGTAGTACAAATACCTTTAGATGTACTGTAGTACAAATACCTTAGATGTACTGTAGTACAAATACCTTAGATGTACTGTAGTACAAATATCTTAGATGTACTGTAGTACAAATACCTTAGATGTACTGTAGTACAAATACCTTTAGATGTACTGGAGTACAAATACCTTAGATGTACTTTAGTACAAATACCTTTGATTTACTGTAGCACAAATACCTTTAGATGTACTGTAGTACAAATACCTCAGATGTACTGTAGTACAAATACTTTAGATGTACTGTAGTACAAATACCTCAGATGTACTGTAGTACAAATACCTTAGATGTACTGTACGTTAATACTTGATACTTATTTTGAGCGAAATATTCAATGTTTCCTCTAAATGTTCTTTATAAAAAAAGTAATGCTGAAAAAAATATTGAAGACAAATAGTGAAATTTAAAAGTCCAAGCAATGAAGTGGGTTAAAGCCCAAACTAGTTTAGCAATTATGGTATAATGGATATTAGACACCTTTCACCATCTTCTACAAATTCTATTCTCTTAGGGAAGTCATAAATGAAAAGTTGTAATCATTAGTATTTAATGTTTTCTTTTAATCACTTGCATATTATTATTTAAACTAAGCAAATAAAAACTAGTGAAGTTACTTTAATATGAATATAACTCAAAATAAATTCGGACTTGCTTTTTGCCCATGTTCTTCTAATTGACTACAAATTACTTACAGGTAATATTGGCATATCTCTTGTATAGTTTGTATATTTAATTGATTTTATTAAGTCAAACATTAAGAGAAACTTAAAGTGTAGGTATATTATATAAATTAATTGAAAATATGACACGGTTTCAGTTTAATACATACAGCTTGAATTGAGTTAATTATATACACTGTTTGAAATTATGAGGTCTTATATATTTTTTTTTTTTTGCGTTAGGTGACTTTATTCATAGAGATTCACCAATTCCTTTCACACTGCTTCCTACAGTCCCTTGTATTTTTTTTCTTTGTGTTAACCTCATGGACTTGGTTCTGAAGTAGACGTTTAACTCATTGCTAGATTAATAATCATTAGTATATTTGAAATTATCAACTAATATGGACATTTTTCCGTTTTTTTTTTTAAATTTTTTTGCTAGGTAAAATAGTAAATTAGAGGCATACTCCGCCCTTATTAGTTTAACTTTCAACCAACCAAATTATTACTTTACTCCTAAAATGTTTTCTATGCCAGGTGAAATAAAAGACAGACATGTCCCATACTTAATTGATTGTAATAAGTCTGAGACCTAATAAAATCGGGTCATGCCTGTAATATTTAAAAAACATTAAATATCTGTCTAACAATTTCTTTAAAACAGATATCACATATTCAGCATAAGAATAATAATGACTTCTATAAAAGAATGGTATATATTATTCTATTTAATTTCAATGGAATCTTTTTATCTGTTCAAAGGAGAGCAGCTATCTATCATCAGATTAGAGGCATCGCCCAGATGAAGTCACGTGTATCCTTCTCGTGCCTTCATTCTATGCGAAGTGAAAGAAGGTGATGTTAAGGTCTACCTGTTGCTAATATATTGAAATAACTGCAGTGAACCAGTGGCCTGCCAGGTTACTGCGGTATCTCTTGGTAGATAAATTTACCAACTGTTATTATATTACAACAATTACGGAGGTGTAGTTAGTTGCAATCAACACAAGTCTAAACAGTCACTCTAATTAGAAGATACTGTAAAAGTTCACAACTAGTTAGTGTTGCTATGTTATTGGATAGTCTGTATATTAATGACTTCATTTCACTTCATCCTTTTTAGGCAGAGATGTACGTCTTACCCCATCACTATATATTGATATCTGCCACCATATTTAATATCGTTTCAGGGTAAGTATTTATTGATGATAAACAATAGTATCAATCAACTATTCCTTATATTAATTTGTACTATTAAAAAATTGTGGACAAATTAAGAAAATGGTTGAATAAAATAACAGGATGTATATAAGCTATATTTATATACATGCCCCATTGTCCAATCAATGTCCATATTGCCTACATATGTAGAAGAAACGTATTTTAAACAAGAGAGATGATGTGTAATAAAAGTACTAACTTACTAATTATCAGTATGTGAGTTTATATGGAATATATTTCTTGTCATCGAATTAAAGGATATAATACTATATCATAGCTAATTGCTAGTACCCAGACGGTTAAATATAGTTTTTGTCATATATCAATATATTTAAGAAGATGATTAGCATTTTTTAAGATCGAGTGATGTACCAATGTGAAGTTGAACGAACATGAGAAATCACTGTCACTAAAAATAATAAGTACTCGTATAATGTGATGTTTTGATGTCACTTACTTTAAAACCTGAAAAATTTGATCACTGGTATTCAATTACTCACTGGTATTCAATTACTCACTGGTATTCAGTTACTCATTTGTATTTAATTACTCACTGGTATTCAATTACTCACTGGTATTCAGTTACTCACTGGTATTCAGTTACTCACTGGTATTCAATTACTCTTTGGTATTCAGTTACTCACTGGTATTCAGTTACTCACTGGTATTCAATTATTCACTGGTATTCAATTACTCACTGGTATTCAATTACTCACTGGTATTCAGTTACTCACTTGCATTTAATTACTCACTGGTATTCAATTACTCACTGGTATTCAGTTACTCACTGGTATTCAATTACTCACTGGTATTCAGTTACTCAATGGTATCCAATTACTCACTTGTATTCAGTTACTCACTGGTATTCAATTACTCACTGGTATTCAGTTACTCACTGATATTCAGTTACTCACTGATATTCAATTACTCACTTGTATTCAGTTACTCACTGGTATTCAATTACTCACTTGTATTCAGTTACTCACTGGTATTCAATTACTCACTGGTATGCAGTTACTCACTGGTATTCAATTCCTCACTGGTATTCAGTTACTCACTGATATTCAGTTACTCACTGGTATTCAATTACTCTTTGGTATTCAGTTACTCACTGGTATTCAATTATTCACTGGTATTCAGTTACTCACTGGTATTCAATTACTCACTGGTATTCAGTTACTCACTGGTATTCAGTTACTCACTGGTATTCAATTACTCACTGGTATTCAGATACTTACTGGTATTCAGATGCTGGTACCATTCTTTGACCCTCGTTTGTGTGGCAGGTGACTGTGTCACTGACAGGTATATAAGGTCACCGCTCCCTAACACTGTCGCTCATTCGCCCCTCGACTCTCGAACGCAAAGCACAATGAATGTTCTGGTGAGTACAACTAGGGGAACCAGTGGTGTGTGAACTAGGGGAAAAATTAGCATATAAAGATGAGTTAGGAGTGTACGAGTAATATGCTAGATATTAGTGTTACTGTATCTAAATGCACTAGATACTAGTGCATATAGATACGCTAGATTATAGTATATCTAGATCCACTAGATACTAGTGTATCTGGATACACTAGATTCTAGTCGTTTTCTAGTATATCTAGATTCTAGTATATCTAAATACACTAGATACTAGTGTATCTGGATACACTAGATACTAGTGTATTTAGATACACTAGATTCTATTGTATCCAGATACACTAGATATGAAGACACTGTTATGAATCAACATAATAATACTGGGAAACTGTTGTGACATTTGTGTTTTGCATAAAATAGAGAAAAAACTGTCAATAGAGAAAAAATTTAAATGAATTCAAACTTCAGTTCTGTAGTTTGGAAATATGTTCTATTCAGAGGATGCGTTTCATTATTATAAATTAGAGATAATTCATGATCCGTAACGCATTACATCACTCATTCAATATTACTGATGTCTGTTACAATACCCAAGTGTTGTAAGTCACCTAGACGTTGATACCTTTTTTCAATTTTAATCTTTTCTATATGTAGTAACAAACTACTCTTCATTCAATTTTTGTGTTTGAAATGTTCTTTCAAAAGAATGACTCAATATTGACAATGTATCTAAATTTATACTTACCACGCATAGGAACTTAATTAATTAATTTTGAACTGTTATCTTATTTACATTTTGTCTAATTTGTTATAAAAAAATTACTACCAAAGTAACTTCAATCACGAAAGTTCAAATGCATATTTTAAGCACAGGAAATATTCTTTTCGTATATAACATTAAATCTAATTCACTATTCCTTACAATTCATCCACTTGATATTCAATGTACCTAATTTGTGACACCATTATTAATGCATTATCATGCAATATCAAGCAGATAATTGACTGCAAATATACAACAAGTTTCTAAACCTCGAGACAATTCACTTTCTACTAATCACCCAAAGAATTATTATTTCTAGGGGGTAAATTATTAATTTTCCCCATTTCTTTCTGCCTCGTTAGCCCCACCCACCCAATTTGGGGTAAAAAGAACCCCACTCTCACTTTCAGAAGGGGCTTACTCTCTTTCACAAAGTGAAACGTTTGAATAATTCTAAATATTTTACCGGCAAAGTAATAAATATTTTCATGACATAAAAAGCAATTCTCTATCTTTATTTATTTACCCGTAACAAATTTAAAATGGGGCCGAGAAGAAAGCACTTCCAGAAATTGCCCGTATAGAAATGACAAACTTAGACCATCATTCCATTGTTGTTCCGTATGCCTATTTCGCTGGAAAATGTACAATATACTCTACATGGATAATCTAACATGAAAACATGTCGATAAAGCTTCGCAGTTTGGTCTATTTTTCTTCTGTCTTTTGCTTTCTATTTTATATCGCAAATGATTGAGTGTTTCCTTGAGTTCTTTGCGTGCTCTTACAATGACTGGCTATCTTATCTCACTGATAAGAACTCGTGTGTTACTTGGTCAGTAATGGTTGAGAAAAGAGACACTGTGATGGAGCATGAATGATTTGCTATACAAATGATATACTTCGTATATGCCAGTAACTATATAACTATATAATCTTAATAAAGTGTAAAAAAAATACTACTTTGTGATTTTAACATAATAATATTTAATGTATCTTTTTCATATTGAGACAGATTAATGCTAAATATGAATCACCTAATTTACAAGATCTTCTTCTATTCATTTTATGATGCATTTAAACAGTTATGTGCATCGAATTGAAGCAAACCAAATGACAATGTAAAATTCTGAATTTATCATCACATCTGGAATTGCAAGATTGTTTCATTGATTTCAGCATTTTACGCTTTTTAATTGTCAAATATTTTCTATTTAAGTATAAACGTCTTTCAGTAACACCATTTATACCTTTGGAGAAAGTTTAAAACTTGAAAGATAAGTCGATTCTCTGCTACAAACAACTAAAGCAGCTTTATCTAATGAGTAACAACTAGGTGTAACTAGTGTAGCTAGTTTTCCTGGTAACTGCATTCTCTCATGCATTTTGTAGAGTAGACCGGTGAGCTAGTTTTTGTCACCTAGTTTGCTAATGTCCCCCATCTGCAAAACTTGTTGCTTGAGATAAGAAAAAATTAGCAGCTATTGGTGACCGCATATGTTTTTTCTTGGAGACGACACCTCCTCAATCTACATATTCGAAAGTGTTTTGAGGTCATAACAACTAGTAAAAGATTTCAGGATGAATATTCCTGTTGATGAATGAGATTAATTGAAAATATTGTAACATTGCACTAGCTAATAATCTTTAACGCAACAATGACTTTGCAGTATTTTTCCTATTTTTGCATTATTCCTTTGATATGAATTTATGTAGAGTTACATCATAATTTGTTTCTATGTATAATAACATGTAATTTTTACACTTTCTAATATAATCCATTTAATAATAATAGACTATGAATACAATTATTATAAATGTAAGCATAGAATTCAATGCAAAACAGAAAGAAATCTTAACATCAGTTTTATCTACTGAACAAAAATTCTTTAAATTTTTCAATCAATCTTTTAAATTTAGTTCTTTCCATTATCAATTAACATTCATTCTTTTTTTCTCTTATTTGCAAAATCCTTATTACACCAACTCCTAAAATCTTAGATAACTTGGATAGAAAAAAGCAATTCGATAATTTCGAAGAACATTTAGCATCAACTGTAAATACCTGTACAATGTGCGGTTAACAAGACTATATTTATACATTTGTCAAATAACTGATAGTTATTTAATAGCCTCAGCAAAGACACAGTTCCCACTTCCGATCCTCTAAAGCTGCAATCATACTATTATCAAATCTAGTGAATGCAGTCTATACGCAGATAATCTTGATGCATTGCCTCGCTCCAATGAAATCTTGTTAGTAAATTAGCACAGTTACTTCACATTATTTGCATAGTGTTATTAAGTGCTGACTTTTGATTTCCATTCTATTGCTACAACTGTGAATTAGCCTAACTAGCAATTATTGAAGTGTAACCTTCTCAGTTAACTAGAGATTATAGCATCTAAAATTATGGAGCGTAATTGCTCTCTCCATTTGTTTCAGCATTACCACACTTTTAGCAGCATTACCACATTACCACACAAATAACATGTCTGACTTTCTATAGTCTGCCACTGCTCATTTGCTACATTCGTATCAAATTAAAACATTTTAATTCTTCTAATTAGTGATAGTAGAAAGATGAATATCATTTTAACTTATATCATTTTCACTGAGAATTCCAAAGATGATAATTTAATTGTTATCTGCTGCCTGTGTACCTACTCTTTAACTTTCACTTGACTTGAAATTTGAACTGCTTTTTATACGAATTCCTCTCCACTGAGTTCATGAATAAGATTTTATGTTCCCTTTGCTGCGGTGTGCATTGTAAAAGATGCTAAGCAAAAAAGGAATACGATTGGTTGGTTTAAGAAAAATTATTGTAGTTGTTATTTATTCCGTATTTAGTGATTATAGGGTGAAAAATATGGTCATGCTTTTCAGGTAAATTATTTAGTTAAAGAATAAATATTCATTGAATACTGATTGATTATTGATTGTTTAATAACCATTTTTTTATTTCTCAGATTCTATCTTGCCTCGCCACCGTGGCCCTTGCCCTGCCCCAGGGTTACAGCGCACCCAGACCCACTTACTCATCCCAATGCGGACCAGGAGAAGTACGCAGACTGGATGGTTCATGCGCCAGACCCATTGTCACTAGAAATCTCTTCCTCTACAATGCACCCAGACAGGAACTCTCATACGGACCTCCCCCAAGGCTTCCCGACCCTAAGGTGAATATCATCTTGTACTGTAATCTTCACCTGTTGTAGATAAAACAATTACATGTTTATGTTAAAATAATGGAAGAATATATTAAATAATATCGATGTTCTTACTTTTAGAAATGTCCTTAACATTCTGTATAATTTTCAGGTCCACTACAACTTCGTATTCGTCCGCACACCAAACCAAGTAGGAGGAGTGAGACCCATTGTTGCACCAGCTCCCCAACAGAAGACCTTGGTGTACCTCCTGAGCCAAAGACCCGGACCACAGGCCCAACAGGTCATTGAAGTCCCTAACAACCCAACACAGCCTGAGGTATTCTTCGTCAACTACAACGAGGGAGAGAACGCCGAACTTCCCGGTGGAATCGATCTCCAAACCGCTCTCAGCCAGTCTGCTCAACAGGGACAGGTCATCAGTGGAGGCTCACAGTTCGATAGCGGATTCAGCTCCTCATCTGGTGGATTCGGCTCCTCATCAGGAGGTGGATTCAGCTCCTCATCAGGAGGTGGATTCGGCTCCTCATCTGGTTCATTCGTTTCAGGAGGTGGATTCAGCTCTGGAAGTGGATTCGTTGGAGATTTCGATGATTCCGGTGAAGTATTCATTGGAGGAGGACAGACGGTTTCTTCCGGAGGATACGGAAACTAAATGATCAAATTTAGGTTCGGATTGAATTCTACGAGTCAATAAAATTCGTTGTTTATACTTTAGGAATGCATTTATTGTATTCTCGAACATTATTGATAGTTTGTTGACAGTCAATGAAGTTTCGCTTCATCATGAATGGGCTTAATCAATATTGTAGATTTGTTTAGCTTAGGGATAGTGTCAATTATCTGAGTTACCTGTTAATCGAATATTTTCTTATTTCGATACTATGAAATAAATTATTTTTGAAATATGTCTATTTTATTATTTGCCTTATAAATAAGAACTTTAGATAATATGCAACTGTGTAGCTCATATGCCGGCAAGATATCATTTCAGAAATTCAGTGAATTCTAACAAAAACATACTGCAGGACTATTTTGGAATATTCTCAAAAATCAAAATAACAATCCAAAAAAATTAATAAACTAATTACTCTTAAAAGGAAAAAAGGCTAATAATAAGTTAAGAAGTTACTTTTATTAATTTTATTATTTTAATCGATAAATAGTAGTATACAAACAATTGTGATTAGAAAATATCGTTTGAATGACAGAGTTTACCATTTGAATGAAAAGAATTATAGTGAAGACTTACAGGTCCCCTCCAAGCAAATATTTTTATTGCTGTGATCAACGAGGCTAATGTTTCTTGTTTTTTTTCTGCAAACTTCATGAAATTTGACAGCATTTTTCATATACTTTTAAAGTATTTTCAAAATCCAAACTCTACAATACCTATTTTACTTCCGACTTACTAATTTTCAGTCTGAAGAAAAGAATGTACACCATTTGTTTTGAATGTCTACTAGGTATAGTAGGCTTAATAAATCCATTTAATATTCGTGTAGAGGTATAAAATAGGATATATTTATTATATAAACGTTTATATACTTCAGGAAAAATTAATATCTCAAACGAAAGCCGAAAATGCATTGTTTGTTTATAAAATTTAAATTTGAAATCAAAACAAAGAGTATACAATCTTAAAAACGCAAAAGCAAATGATAAAATGTATGCTGAAACAAATTGTATGCGGTTAGTAGAATAATGATCGTAGACCTTAGTTCTATTAAATTATGTAATAAATAAAAAAATTTCCCGGAGCCCATGGAGAGGACTCTTATAGGTCCCCTCCACTCTATTTCTTTATTTCTCTATTCATTGGAACTAAGGTTACTGGTTATAAAACTGCAAACCATTTCAAATTTAGTTCTATAGCTTTATTATAATATGGAATTTACGATTTTCTTTCGTTCTTTCTACAATAACCCTCTGAATTTCAAGCAAAGAAAAAGCCAGAATGTCCAATAGGCTAACTAAATCCGACAAATTAAAAACAATAGCAAAGCTGATCCTAAGATAATGGATCCATATAAAGAATCCAAGTACCTAATTAATTATTTCTTACTAATACTTTTCATAAATCATAACATTTTTCCGATCTAGAGAACTGTTCATTTTAAAACACTGCATTTGAATAGGTATGTACTATGTATATACCAACGAACATACCTACTCAATTATGAGGCCTTTATCTTCTTATGAATCTCAGAATGAAAAAAAGCGAAATGTGAATATATGTTATATAATTTATTGTGAATAGAATACTTGATCGATTTAAATTCTACTTATTGTTATATGTTATATTACCTTAGCTCTACATATTAAAGCAATTCCAGAATTTTTTTAATTTAGAGTGGAGAGGACTTTTGATGTTTTAATAATTGTTTCAATTGTTGTCAGTGTATTAGGTACAAGATTATTACTATTGCCATGAAGCTGTAAAAATTGTAAACTCATAGGTTTACATTTCTGACGTGGAAGAATCATCCAGACCTGCAAAGTTAACGTTCTGTGGTTGGTCGACTTAGAAAGAGCTGGACAGTATCCGTAAAATTAATGAAGGTATAATATTCAATGAGGTGAAACTTGTATTTGAACAGAAGAAATATGTTTATTTTTACATACCAACCAAAATTATGAAAACAATTTTTTACAACACAAAACAGATTATAATAATAGAAAAGTTAACATTTATTTAATATATACAATTTATTCAACATTTCTTTAAATAGGTAGCGATAGAAGTATTTGGACAGATACAAAATGAATGCTAAATATTTGACTGGGCGTCCTTTGTCATTAATTACTGCTGTCAAACGATTCTTGTAGTTTTTGACCAGGTACTATATATCAATATTATACCAGAATTTTAAAGATAAAGATTGTTCTATTATTTTCCTTTGTATTTATTTTACAAAAATGCTGAAAAATATACTTTTCATTCTATTCAATTACTTGTTTCACCTCACTGTGTAAGATATTATGCGTTTTGAGTCAATATGCGCCATATATGGTGACGCTAACGATGGATCAATAGATGGCGCAAGGTGATCGACCGATATCACAGACAAGCCAAAAGCGAATAACATACGTACACATATAATGAACGAGGATTTTTTTGTTTCCTAAAGTGATTGCATCAAAAATACAGCATTTGCGATTGAGATAATTTGACGATAATTCTAAGGCCCGTACTCCAAAAAATTTCCGTCAAATTTGCGGAAACTTGATCGTGTGGACAACTTTTAGAACTGAACAACAAGGAATTTACATGAACTGAAGCATCCTGTGGAAATCTGCTTAGCATTTAACTACTACGATATCTCATATCTCCAATATGTGATAATAAGAGAGAAATTAAAGATATCTACCCTACATATGGATCCAACCTATTTGACCCTGAAATGGGTCAAATTACACCCATTTTGGGGAATTACCTTAGGGTTGGAAGCATATTTGTCATATAGATACTTTAATGAACGTTATGTGTCTATCACTATATATTATATAACTTATTTATTGATATATTTTTCTATAATTTCTTTTTGGTTTTCACGGTATAGAGACCAGAAGTTTTATTTTCTCTAGTCAACTCAAATAATAGAATTATCGCCAACAATTTTATTTTCTAAACATAAAAAATATTTTCAAATGATGGTATCACTAATCTATTTATTGAACATTTCCATTGGATAAGGCTACGCACGTCTATTTTCATTGAAATTTGCCAATATTTTGATAGCAAAATAATGCTGCTAGCGACATATTTCTTGTACCTCAAAATTGTTCATACATTATATCTTTTTTTTTCATATATTTATTTTAAATATCTTGTTCAAGCTCTGGAAGAAAAATAGGTACTTGTAAGTTATCTGTCACCATTTTTTAGGTTTTCACAGATACATTTGCAGTTCACTTCTGATAAATATATTACACACAATTTACCGAATTGCGCAATCTCGGCAGTCAGCTGCGCGTTTTAACTGTGGAACGCCCACAGAATGCCTAAGAGGCCCGGTAGTTTAAAATATAGATTTATACTTTGAAAAGTTGACCTGAGTTGCTGGAAATCCGAGCTGAAATTTCTAAGTCGTATTTATGTGAAATCGATAAAAATGATGCAGCACATATGTTTTTATTTGGTTTTATATAACATTTTATTACCATGCGGAAATCTAGAGCTCGGGTGAAATACATACGCTGTCGTGTCATTTTTGATTCACACCAAAAAATAGCAAATATTCCAATAATTGATGTGTCTAGTGTGACGCAAAATGTGACACATCAGCGACTGTAGTTCACCATGGCTCCAGATGTCCACCTGGTCAAAAATGATATAAAACTAAATATTTCAAAACCTGTTCCATTTTCCATTATTTTCACTGATATTCACACGATACATAAATATGAAATAGACAATGGAAGTTTACAGCAAATCAAGTGAATAAGTTTTCAAATATATGCATTAATATTTCAAACAGAACCGGGCCTCTTCTATAAGGCAATCTAGACGCTCCAGGGTTAAAAACGTGCAGAGTTTTAAACAATCAAACTAGCGGATATAACATACTATACGTACGTATCAAAAATCTAAAAATCTGAATCCTTAGAAATTTTGAGGTTAGGTTAGATTTGGTTTGTTCCAAAAAAAATTCAAAAAATGAGTTTATTGCATAACATTTTAGAAAAAAGGTCTAATTCTATTAATCTGAATTTTCCATGAAATTTTGGTTCTGTGTATATATTTTTTGAAAAATATTTTTAAGGCATTTAATATCCTGTTTACGAAACTTTAGTTTGGCGCTGAAAGAACAGGTTGTTTGCTATTTGTTTTGATTTCATTTGTAATTTCATAAAGAAAGATTTAGTAAGAAAGATTACATCGTCCCTCTTTAATTGCTTGAGATGCGATTGAAGCAAACTAAATTAAAGGTCCCCTAGCTCCTAACATTTTTTTTATTATTTAAATCAATGAGGCTAATGTTTTTTATCATTTAGCTGCAAACTCCATGAAATATGATAGCCTATTTTAGATATTATATGCTTTTAGAGATTTCTATTTTCAAAACTCTTGCTAATTTTCAATCTGAAGAAAAAGAATGTACACCATTTATTTTGATTGTCAACTAGGTATTAGGTATAATAAATCCATTTAATATTCGTATAAATGTATAAAATCGGATAATTTCATTACCTATAGAAACGTTTATATACTTTAGGAAACAATTAATATCTTAAATGAAGGCAGAAAACGCATTTTTTGTTTATAAATTTAAATTTGAAATTTAAAAAAATGAGTGTACAATCTTCTTCTTCAGCGTCAGATTAGTGATTGGTACAATCATGGTATATGAAAAAGTTAATACAGGCAAGCCTCGCTTTAAGTACAACTCACTTTAGTAAAAGTGGTTACTTATTACGAGTCATGATTCAAAATAAGAACCGTTCGTAGACATAGAAAACGGAGACAATTTTCTGTGATTATTTCACGGTAACTAAAAAATCCACCAAAATTATAATCCAGATGAGGTTTAGAAGCAATTGGTTCAGAAATTCAACAAGTCCTATTTTATGGCTAGTTCCGTGTTATTGCAAGGTTCCATATTTTCGAACACGTGAAAATCTCTATATAATAATCATTATTCAACTTTTATTTCAATTATTTTATTTCAATACCAATTAGAATATAGAAGTTAAATAATAATTATAATATTTTCTTTTCTGACGTGTCCGAAATTGTAGAACCAACCAATAACTTGGAACTTAGTACCCTACTACCAAAAACATTTGGTAGTAGGCATCAAATTTAACAAACAGCATAAAATTGCTATTCGTTAGATGTAGCACAATAATTATAGAAATCAAAGTATCTATTAATTACTCACCTATACTGAGTGAGAGTTAAGCTATGGATGAATTTTAAAACCTTTAAAAATAAACGACTTTAAACTTTTTCATCACAGTCACAAACAATGAAAGATCGACTGTATATTATTAATAATATGCTTATATACGCAGAACTCTAATAACTCTTACACAAATTTTCTTTTTATATCTCATAGAAAATGAGGGATATAATCAAGGAGTGACAATTATAAATTTCTTGTTACTCTTCTTCGCTTTTTAGTTACCTTTTGGTAACTAAAGCGGGGGATGCCTCATGCCTGTATATCTTATGTAAATATATCTTGTTACAAAAAGAGATGTCAAAACTTTAAAAACAAATAATAAAATATATACTGGACAAAATTGTATGTTGTTTGCAGAATAATGATCCTAGACCTT
This sequence comes from Caprella mutica, assembly GCA_947561585.1. NCBI lineage: Eukaryota > Metazoa > Arthropoda > Malacostraca > Amphipoda > Caprellidae > Caprella > Caprella mutica. Next base: position 29,926 of record CANNZV010002242.1, read on the forward strand.
AGTTCAATAAGCTATGTTCCGGAGCCTTGGGAGGACCTTTAAGGTTTTCAAATTAAGTTTCTCCTGTCTTCTATATCCTTACCCGAATATTTAATAATAAAAAGATTATATCCATTGAGCTGATATCAGAAACAAACGGCGTGCATCCTTTTTCTTTGGACTTAAAATACGCAATTTGGAAGTAAAACGGATATTGCAGTCACTGCAGAGTATTAATCGTAAAACTGTGATAAAAGATGAAACATTTAGAAAACTAAACTAAGTATGTATACTATCAAATATCATAAAGTTTACAGCAAAATGATAATGAAAATTAGCCGCATTGATTGAAATAACAAACAAATTGCTTGTGGAGGGCCTTTAATTTCTAACTAGTGTTAGAAATTGAAGGAGTCTAACTCTACCTACTAGTTTAGAATGTGGACTGGTTATAGTTTGCCCTCACTTTGTTTTCTTTGAGTAGTTAGTCATAGAAAACATAATTTTAGCGTGTACTATTACAATATTTACTATAAGAATTAAAGGACTATAAATTTCAACAAAAGACACATATATGATATAATCTATATTCATTATTTATGAAATTTACAATGTAAATCAATTTAATTTTTCTCACTGAAATTAAGTTTTATGATAGTAATGCTATGGGATAATTGCTTTAATAATATTCAATTATTTAATTTTAAAGATCCCCTCCACTCTAATTATGTTTATTACTCTATTCATTAGAACTAATGTTACTTATTACGAAACTGCAAACCATTTCAAATTAGCTTCTATGTTTTTATTTTGATATGTAAATTAAGACTTTTTTCCGTTCTTTCTTCCACCCTTTGAATTTCAAGAAAAGAAAAATGATCCATTGAATCTTGAAAAATTCGAAACTATAATAAAGCTTTTAGACATAGTATAAATGTCTACCTATACCGCTATCTAAATACCATTACCATAAAAAACCATACCATATTTTCAAAGATCGAAATACATCTGTATAGGTAATATATTTATATATTTCCTACTGTATAAGAATAGCACACGTTTTCGGATAATTATAAATTATAATTTCTCTTCTCTCTCTTTCATGGCATTACTTTAAACAAAAACTGACTAAGTTTAACACATGTTTCCTTAAAAAAACAAGAAGAATAAAAATCTTTGCACTAGAGAAAATACTTCCAGGAGCTAAGAGTGACAGGTTCTTAATTAAATTTTTAGTGAGTTCCATCACTAAAAAATACCTACACGAAAATTTTCTCTTGTAGTTTTTAAGTTTAGTAAATACATATTTTTCCAACACTGAATACATAAATTATTGACGTAGAATAATATCATAATATTGCATGTCGGGGGGATATTTCACATTGATTCTATTTATCATCTATTTTCATAATTTCTTTTATTTTCCTTTTTTCCAGATTATTTCAAGAATGTTCTACAGTCAAATTTATCCATTTATTTGGTAGCATGGTAATTAATTAATGACAAACGACCATACCTATGGTAACCAGATGCTTCGCTACCGGACGTTTTGTTACCGGACATTTCATAGCCAGAATATTCGGTTCCGGGTGAAGGATTTTCTCCAGTTGAAAAGGGTTGCTGCCAACAATGTGTACCAATCCCATGCATTACAATTTATAATTTCATACAGGTAAAGAAGCTATAACGTTTACTTCTACTTTAAATTATAAGGTTTAACATATATTTTATTCGTCTGCTAAGTATCTGGTTATATATTGATTCTAATCAGAGTTATTAAAATTAACAATTATATATTACTAAATTTCTTTGATTAGAAAAGTTCTTTTAGAATTCATTCACTCTCTTCATTTTACTCTTCCATCCGTGAGTGCAGCCACCGGTGCTTGTGTCCCTTTCCGTCACTTTCTTTGTAAGTGACTGACTGCATCCGTAAGGTTTGTCACCGAATAGACTCTAGAGGTAGGTGACTTTGTTCATGGAGCAGCTTTCCTTTCTGACTGCTTTTTCCAGTCCCTTGTACTTTATTTTCTTATGACGTCAGAGTTATGGCCCTTAGTTCCAAAGCATACATTAATCCCGTACTAAAAATTAATCATACTAATTGATTATTATTAAAACTATATTCGATTATAAATCAGAAGTACACCCAATAATATATTGTGAAAAAAACCTACATCGTAAAAAAAAAAGTTAGGGTAGAAATCAAACTTTTTATTTTAATTAATTTATCCCAATGTGATCGAAAATGTCCGGTAATCGGTTCAGTTTGACGTAAAAACAATCTAATATATATTCACAACATAAATTTATAATGTAAGTGATTGGTATAAATTTTTTGTCTGCAATCCATTTCAAATGAAAAAAGATCGTCCTGGTAACGAAACGTCGATTGACGTAACGTACGTCCTAGAACCAATAGCCAATAGTATAGTGTAAAACGTAAAGACCTTCGGTAAATAATTGTAAATAAAATCCTAGGAAATGACTTACTTTTCATTCGTTTAACAATGAAGTGATTGCTGATATTTTACAACACACTGGTACATTATTTAATAGCCTTTATTTACTGTAGGTATGTGATTCATTTATCATTTTATACAGAGACAAATATTATATTTAGTCTTCCATGCAGGAGGTGCGGGTTTCTATTACCTATGATTTCTTTCAATAAATGAAAGAAAACTAGTGTATGAACTATAAATATATACATTTGCCTGCATAGGATGCATGCTTAAGGTGGTAACAAAATTTCATTTTAAACTTTTATAGTATTCGCTATCGAGTTCAATTATTAAAATAATAGACCTATATAAAATATACAATTTTCCCTTCACACAAAAACATTCATACAGATTCTTTTTGTTGTCATTTGCTTCACTTTCATTTCTGACACCAAAGCACGGATCTGTTATTGGATTGTTGTTGTTGTTGTTGTTGTTGATATTCATTGTAATCGTTTAATTTTCAATGTGGGGTAATTTTTCTTATTTTATCACAAAGTTTTATAGCACTCCAAGCGAAAAAATTTCTCAGTTAGTTATTTTATCAAAACTGTTTTCACTAACACGAAAAACGGAGCCATTTTCCACCTCGGTCACATTTACGAGAAGTTGCTCCCTATGTGATAATCTAGGTTGTTACGATTTAACTAATTACTAAAAAGTGTCTTTCTTTAATTTAAAGTTACCCAGTTTTCCAATTCCATTCAAAAAATTGATAGTATGGATAAAATTTATTAGGTACATTAAATCTTTCTGGAATAATTTTTTTTATTAGACACTGCAATTTTATAAATTTTGAAGATAAATATTCCATAGGAATTACACGCATTCAAATTTTATGGCTATGTTTTAAATAATATAGAAGTATTAAAATGAGTAATACAGACCTCTTATGTATAGCTAATATCTGGTTGAATATGGTGTAGCTAATATCTGGTTGAATGTGGTGTAGCTAATATCTGGTTGAATGTGGTGTAGCTAATATTTGGTTGAATGTGGTGTAGCTAATATCTGGTTAAATGTGGTGTAGCTAATATCTGGTTGAATGTGGTGTAGCTAATATCTGGTTAAATGTGGTGTAGCTAATATCTGGTTGAATGTGGTGTAGCTAATATCTGGTTGAATGTGGTGTAGCTAATATCTGGTTGAATGTGGTGTAGCTAATATCTGGTTGAATGTGGTGTAGCTAATATCTGGTTGAATGTGGTGTAGCTAATATTTGGTTGAATGTGGTGTAGCTAATATCTGGTTAAATGTGGTGTAGCTAATATCTGGTTGAATGTGGTGTAGCTAATATCTGGTTGAATGTGGTGTAGCTAATATCTGGTTGAATGTGGTGTAGCTAATATCTGGTTGAATGTGGTGTAGCTAATATCTGGTTGAATGTGGTGTAGCTAATATTTGGTTGAATGTGGTGTAGCTAATATCTGGTTGAATGTGGTGTAGCTAATATCTGGTTGAATGTGGTGTAGCTAATATTTGGTTAAATGTGGTGTAGCTAATATCTGGTTGAATGTGGTGTAGCTAATATCTGGTTGAATGTGGTGTAGCTAATATCTGGTTGAATGTGGTGTAGCTAATATCTGGTTGAATATGGTGTAGCTAATATCTGGTTAAATGTGGTGTAGCTAATATCTGGTTGAATGTGGTGTAGCTAATATCTGGTTGAATGTGGTGTAGCTAATATCTGGTTGAATGTGGTGTAGCTAATATCTGGTTGAATATGGTGTAGCTAATATCTGGTTGAATGTGGTGTAGCTAATATCTGGTTAAATATGGTGTAGCTAATATCTGGTTGAATATGGTGGTCATTGAGAAGTATACCAATTCAAACCTTTTCCTTCTAATATAATCTGAATATATTCATAAACTCCATGTGAACTGGTTAATAACCCCTTCAATTCTTAGTATAGCGGTAATTTTTATTGTTTACATTATTATATTATTATTATCTATCTATATTATATATGTTCGCATCAATATTATAGTACATTAATCTATGTAGACTAGACTCTATGTAGACATCAAATATTTCACTGCACATTTACCAGATCATTTCGTTACTCATAGTACATATATCATCATTCGATACGGTAGTTCATAACCCTCACAGCAATCTAAAAAACGTCATTAAATTCAATCATTCTACTTGCTTTATAGTTCAGATTAATTGTTGACCTCCATTAGTAATTTCTACGTCTACGACCTTTCAATGATGACACATTTCAGTATAAGATTGTATGGAATATACAGGGAGACTGCATGCCTCGTGTGAGCTTTAGAACGGTAAGAAAATAAGTGCACACCTTAGATTCACTTTTACTCTCAAGAAATTGCACATGCACACTCTAAACCCTGGAAGAATGAAAAAAATGTATGTATACCCAGTCTATGTTACACCTAAATCTGCTGATTCTAAAACATACCATGAAAAAATGTAACTACTTATATGAAAGTATTCTTAAATATACTAATTAGCCACCAATTCAATAAGTTGTTCAGATTTGACTTAGTAGAACTGCTTCCACAGACAATATTAGACAGAGCTGCACGGATCAGTAGGTAGGGGATTTTCCACGCGATGTTTTTTGCAGAAGTTTAATCATAGCTTTACGTAAGGGCACTGAAAGCAAAAAAACGTAAACCATTTTACCAATGTAGAACTTGAACTTACACCTATTGGATATTACTCAACGATTATGTTAAATGATGTTTCGAATTATGTAATTGTTTCATTTCTCCCCAATGCAATGAACTACTCTACGCTGCTCCATTTCCTTGACATTTAGAACCTAACGGATGAGAAAGTTATATGCAAGAAACAAAGAAAAAGAGCTCTGCCTAATTATACTTAACTCTGTTATATGAACCTCATTTTAACTATCACTTATAGAACTAAGCTCTAACAGCAAGTACAACATATCTTTATCCCTGATGTAGGAGTTATATCATATTATGATCAGTAATGAAAGGAACCTATACTAAATACCCAAACTACTATTTACTAATAACTTTCTTAGGAAACTCACTAACACTTTATCGTTCAGCTAACAGGTTTTCAAGTGACTGAATAATAATGATCACAAGAACGATAAATAGGTAAAACTAACTCACACTTAATCTTCAACTGCTTAACAACTGCCTGAGACCAAGTTATGAAACTTATTGCAATTACCTGACCCTAGGTTAACTTTTTCATTTTATTTAACTTTACAGGTTCCCCAGTAGCTTGTGAAGAGAAAATACTATGCACTAAATCTATCCAGTATTCATATTTCTTCCTAGATTTATAATTTTATATGAGATATTCAATTAATAAAAGTTCCTATATGTAGTCATGTACTGATTTCAAACCAATACTCCATCAACATTCATCATACAACCAACGTTCACCCAACATCAAAAAAATCTTCTATGAATCATATGAATCCTCGAAATTATAGTCAAATTACGATAATATAGTTCATCCTTCAATTAGTATTGAAAATGAATTAGTCAATAAAAAAGCATTTATCACAAAAATTTAATTAAAAATCTGTTTAGTCATTTAGAAATTGTAAGAAGTTATAAATTGAGACTGTTTGACTAGGTGTAATTAGAATTAGATTATACAGGATATCTAGGATATAAAATTCTATTGGTCAATGGAAATAGCTACAATATAGGAGTTTTCTGTTATTGGGAAGTAGAAAATATGCATTTATGATTATATGTACATGCACTCATACAAACACAATTACTATTCTAAAGGAAACATTATTTAAATAATTTAAATATTCGAAATATAAATAAGTTTGATTTCTTAATATTCTAGGCTGTCCTTGGTACATTATATCTCAAAGCCTGCTGGATCACTTCTCTACTTTCAGTGTCAATTTCCAGTCTGCCATCATCAATTTCGACTTGTAAGTTTCTAGCAGTATTTCCAAATCCTAGACTGTCGCTTATTGGTTGGAAGCCTAAATCGAATCCTGCATCTTCACCCAAACCAGGTTGGTTTTGACCATTGAAAGCAGGCAATGGTTGTCCTAGATCAGCGAATCCTCCATTTTGATTGCCATTATTTGGCAAAGGAACACCAACATCACCACCAAATCCACCTCCAACTTGATTTGCAGCGTTTGATAATGGCACTCCTACATCACCTAGCCCGCCGAATCCTTGATTTCCGCCACTTGGCAAAGGTACTCCTACATTATTAAACCCTGCTCCTCCTTGGTTATTAGAGTTAGGTAGAGGTATTCCAAAATCGAATCCTTGGTTTCCAGCAGCGTTATTATTTTGTGATCCAGAATTGAAATTTGGATTGGGTAAAGGAATTCCAACATTACCTCCATTGAAGTTATTTGATCCACCAGCCCCAATAGTTAATTCCAAAGATGATTCTCTGCTATCATCTCTAATTCCTTGAAGTGGTCGAATAGCTTGACTGTATGCAGTTTGTAGATCAATTCCACCTGGAAGTTGAGGATTTTCACCTGGCTTAACTTTAACATAGTAGACTTCTGGATCAGCATCTGGATGTGCTGGAGCTCGAATGAGATCTTCTGCAGATTCTTCATCATCTTCAAGTACATAAACAACTGTCTTCTTCTGTGGAGGTGGTACAACGACAGGAGGTGCTTGTTTCTCAGGTCTTGATCTCACGAAAATGATATTGTAATCAATTTCTGGAAGTGGAATGAAAGCTGGATCGATTTGCTTAGGGGCAGGAGGTTCGTCTTTGCCGAATACAAAGATATTACGGTTAATTCTTGGGACAACACATCTATTGCCATGAGGAAGTTGACCAGAGGGACATTGGAGTGGAGCTATAAAGAATTCATCTGATTCCCTAGATTCCCTACTGTCGAAATCATCGTTGTCATCGTCGTCCAATCGAACATTCAAACGGTTCCTTGAGCCAGTGGCGAATTGCGATGCTGCAGCCGCTAGGTTGTTTCCTTGACCTCTGAAAGCAATTATGTCTGATTCACTACTGTCGTCATCTAATCTAACTGTTAATTGCGAACGTGGATTTTGCTGTAACTGCCGAGCAACCTGATGTAGTGACACAGCATTTGAATTGGGTCTTCGAACCGTGTATCTAAATCTGTTGTTGTTGTTTTGGGCAACTGGGTTTGCAAGAGCCGCTGCAATTAAGCAAGCTGTTATCTGAAAGAGGAGAGAATAGAATATGTTAAAATTAAATATGAGGGAAATCATAATACAACAGGAAATGGTCTAACTATGTGTGATGATGCTGTAGGGTTTTCTAGTTTCTAGAATATTATTTTTTCCAAATCATACTAAAATTAATTTAATTCGTCATCATTATGCTAATGCTGATTCAAATTCAAATTTCAACAGCAAAACAATATGCCTGTGTTATATTTAAAATACAGAACTCTCTAAAAAACTATTCGTAAACAACACTAGTCATTAATGGTGAAGAAAAGAAAGTCTCATTAGATTTATCCAGAGGTATGAGATAGTTAAAATACATTTTCGATTGAAATCTAATTTTAAATACAGCTAAAGAATCATTTTTTTCTACATCTACTGACTTCTTGAATTGAAACTTCATAAGAACATTATGCAAACATTATTAAAATTTTAATAGACACACTCATTGAACTGTATATATACCCTCAACTCTTTTTATTTCGATTCAGTTAAAGTTGGCAATGTTATTGTGTCTAAAGAACTATGATTTTATTAAAAGGTCATGGTCTATTTTTTCCCTTTATACCACATAATTCTTGCAATGAGAATATATGTAGTGGGAGAATTGAAATTATAGTTACTTATTTCATTTAAAAATGGATTCAGTGTGGATTTATTCATTATTTCAACATATGATATCATAATTGTCAATATATCAAGAATATTCGTTAATTAACTGTTTTAGCTACAGTGCAGACCACCGCCCTGCTTCGTCACAATCGTTAAAATCACAACCACGCAATAAATGTTTCATATATCCATTTTCGATCATTTTTAACAACCTGGTTAAGCCAGTTGAAAACAAATCTAATTAATAGATAATATAAATTTGTTGTTACAATAATGCACTGATGGCGATGTTTTCAAATCACATGTCACTATTAGCTGTTCACAGCAATCACAGCACTTCCTAGCAGTGAGGTCACAGCACTCACCAGCACTAGCCTCATGGTGTCAGGTCAAATGAAGGCTGAAGCAAAAGTGAGAGCGAACCCTCAAACCAGGTCACTTTTATACCAACTGAGGGCAGCAACCTAAGCCCCTCCCACTTTGCCCTTCTTATTCTAACTTACTTCGGAATATTTCCATGCCGGATATTTTTTTTATTAATTAATTATAGCTGTGATTTAATAATGTACTACACTATAATATGACCTTTGTTTAATGATTCTTTTTAAAGTATGTATAAGCTGCTGGTAAATGAAGTAGTAGGAATACTTTCTATGCTTGAACCTGACTTCAGTTGATTAAACGTTGCTTTTAGTAAAAAAAATGCCTCTAACAGGATATATAACTCTTTAGATGACTTGTATATAATGAATCCGGTTCTTACTAGTCACATTTAACTAATTTAAAATGTATAAATGCAGCATTTGAGATTACATTTCAGTTAACTATGGTTTGTAATATTTACCTTCAAAAATTAGGAAAATTTTATTGTTATATTTCTAAAGGAGGAGAGATTTAACCCTTTAGTTTAGTGTCTCATGTGACAAATTTATCTTTAGCAAATTTAGTTTTATTCTTTTTCAATTTATTTCTAAGTTTGTTTAGTCCTTTTCAACATGTGAATGTGTTTCGATATCAATAACACGCGTGCGTTTGTTTGTACTTTTTATTTAGTATTGCTTGATGAAAACTCAACCAACTCTAACGAAGGGAGAATTATGGTGCATGGTGCCATCGAAGAATAAGAAGGGGCCCTACTTAGTATTCTAAGGCCCCTCCATAACTTTCTCATGGGGAAGTAGAGAAAATAAGTAACCCTATAAAGTATATTGACATTTGACACAACTAGTGGAAAGAAAATAATATACTGATAACTAATAAATTTAGGAATATACATTAATTATTTAAATATAAATGACTATTGTTAAGTTTCCTCCCAAGAAGGTAATTCTAGTAAAACCGTTGCCGTACGTCGTCAAATATACGACGTCTGAGTGGGATTATTTTTTGATCTAAAATTCAATTTATGAACTTTTTTGGTTATTTAGATGCCAATATTGTTTCTTTTTCTAATTTGTTCATATCTTTCTTTAAATTTGTTCATTATTTTTTTTTTGTATAGATTCGTTCATATTTTAGTTTTAAATTTTTTTGAAAAGATTTGTTCTAATTTTTGTTAAAATTTGATTTTATTTTTGTTAAAATTAGTTTTCATTTAATACTTTAGTTTAACCCTTACACTGCCGAATGATTTGTCCATGTTAGAAAATGGTTAAGAACATTTCTTGAAGAACAAATATTGATCCATTCATTTTTATCGGATCACATACAAAAATATAAACAAAATATTATGTATTATAATAATGTACGTATGTAAGTTAGAAATAAAATGCACAACCTTTCAACTGTAACTTAGCAAAATAAACAGAACTTACAGTGGATAACAGACCCCACTGTAAAACAGTGTTTAAAAATTGTTCTTATTTTTGTTTAAAAAATTATATATTTTGTTTAAAAAAATTATATATTTTGTTTAAATTTATCTACATTTTCTAAATTTGGACTAAGTAAAGTTAACGGACCAGAAATTAAGCTAGTAAAGTTAACTGTTTTGTTTTAAAAAATATTGATAAAAATCGTGATCCATTTTGAAGTTGTGAAGAACGAGTAGTAAAAAGGTAGTAAAAACTTCTTCTCAAATCCTTCAATGTGGTATCTATGATTCCAAAATTATATTCTTATTCCAATTATTGGTCAAATATTTAATAATTTAACCTAGTAAAGATAACGGACTAGAAATGAAGCTAGTAAAGATAACGGACCAGAAATGAAGCTAGTAAAGATAATGGACCAGAAATGAAGCTAGTAAAGATAACGGACCAGAAATGAAGCTAGTAAAGATAATGGACCAGAAATGAAGCTAGTAAAGATAACGGACCAGAAATGAAGCTAGTAAAGATAATGGACCAGAAATGAAGCTAGTAAAGATAACGGACCAGAAATGAAGCTAGTAAAGATAACGGACCAGAAATGAAGCTAGTAAAGATAACGGACTGTGGTCCGTTATGTTTACTTGCTCCCTAAATTTTCCTGTACATATTAACAAGAGTGTATGATGTGCTTTTACATATAATTTGATTATTATAATTAGTTAGATATATAATTAGAATGCATTCATTAAATGAAATCGCATTAATTATTGTTAAATTGCATTGTAATTACAATCAAAAGGTTGAAATTGCCAGAGGTAACATAACTGCTTTGACATTAATATAAAAATGTCTTACAAACTATAATACCATACCAATAAATTAAATCTCATAAAAACTATGACTAATTAAGGTATTCAAATATTTTTTTTTATTTCTCTCTGTAACAGGTTATATGTTCCACATTATTCAAATTACTTACGATAAGAAGTAATAATTTACGGTAGTTAAGGCAGAGCTTTGGGTCAGCAATATGAAGGTAAACTATATAGACTATCCGATGATACAAAGCAGGACTATAAACACTGTACTGTGCTATAGCTCTTACATTTACATATAATATATCTTATAGTGTTCAGTGATTGGTAGTGTTCGGCAATTAAGTCCCTTGATGAAAAGTGTCCGGTGATGGATAAGGGTCCGTTAATTAGGTATTGTCAGAGTACGGGATAGAAGTTGAATGACATATAAAAGTATGTTTACTGAAATGCAATTAGAATTTCCAAAAGTAAGATTTTTCGTGATTATTACTGCATTTTGCTAAATGTGATTTATAAAAAGTTTGAATAGGCAGATAGCAATTGAGACTAACATATTTTGGTGTCTGTGCATTGTCGTACCGGTCGTCGAGAGTAGCTCAAAGCAACTCAAAATACGATATTAATCTGCATTTTGGCATGTCATGTTCTTTCATAACATATTAACTAATTTTACCTCTTCCATAACAAAATGATTTTTTCAGAATATATAAGAAAAAAAATATTTATATAAAATTTCAAATGTCTCGGGTCAACTGAAAATATCCAGAAATGACAAGGAAATTGGCATGCTGTGTTTTTTCATAACTTATCAAAACTATTCTATTTGGAAATTCAGAAATTTGTCCAAAACCTATTTTTGGCCCACCCTATTTGCATGGGTATTGGGTAGTGTTTGATGATTGGGTAGAGTCCGGATATTTGGTATGGTGTCTTGTATTTGGGTAGTGTCTGTGAATGCAGGTCTGTTGATGGGGAAGTGTCCTATGATTGGAGTAATGTTCGGTGTGGGGAAATGTCCGGTGGTGGGAAAGCGTCCGGTGATTGAATAGTATCCGGTGACTGGGTAGTGTCAGATAATTAGGTCCGTTGATGGGGAAATTTCTCGTTATGGGGAAGTATCTGGTGATGAAAAGGTGTCTGGTGGGATTGAAAAGTGCCTGGTGATTGCATGGGAGATGTTCGGTTACAGTGTAGGGTCAGGTGATTGTATAATGTCCTATCAATGGAGGACTGTTTAAATTTGAAGGAAATGTATTTTTTAATAAACATATAATATAATCTATTATAAATATATAAATATAGCATATGTTGTAAATTAACTATACAATTTTCTTCGTTCTGTTTGAAAGTATTTTGCTAAAAATAATTTGCTATTAATTGGAAAGAAAACAAGTTCTTCTCAATATTCTTAGTTGAGGTGTCATCTTCATGTGTTATTCACTTTTAAAAATTACTTTTAATTTATAACTAGTAGGCAGACCCCGCTTTTATAACAGGACAACTGAAAGCGGAGTTGACCCCGATCTTCCTTACATCATGTATAGGGGAGAATCGGGAGTATTCGGACATATGGATGATTTGGACAACTCGTTTAAACATGTTTATAATTGATGAATACGAAACTGATTCTCAATCTCAAAGGTATGAATCATATCAATATTTTATGTTATGTTTGGTGTGTTGAAAAAATAATACAATTGAAAATAGAAAAATGGTGATATTTATTATTTTGAAGTGTCATTTGGGATGAATCGGACACTTCTGCTTGAGGTTGGTTCGGACGGTGTCCGAACCTTCCCTTTGTCCAATTTAGCCCACCATTACAATTTATTGAATTAAATCTTATTAAAAAGGCCATTCAGAACTTAAAGTTAGTTATTTTAATTGAAATAGCATTCGTTTCTATAATTAGTTTCAACTTTTTATACTAGTGTCTTTAATTTACAAATTGACGATAGTAATCATGCCTTTTCATTATAAAAGTAAAACTGATAGAGGCGCTAATAAAGAAAGTATTCGAAAAGCATTTGATGAATTTTAAAAAGGATTAACTGTCAGAAAAGCTGCTGGAATTGGAGGTGTAGCAAGATCTACACTTATGGACTATAACATATTCGATGAGATGTAATTTACTAACTTTTGGCGTAATTCCAAGAAAATGGAAATGGTTTATACCCAAAGTTAAAGGAAATAGTTATACAATTTGTTTTTAATATATAGTTATTTAATATAAAGATAATTTCAAAGTGATTATTCATAAGCTATATATTTTTTTTGGAGAAAATGTTCAATCATTACAATTTTGATAAAATTTCAAATACGATGAATTATTACTGTGAACAAAATGTCATTATTGTTTATTTCAATTAAATTAATAGATCCGAATAATATCTTATCGTTTAATTACTCAAAATTCCATTGTTTTATCCGTTTTTATTGTGTCCGAATCATCCTCACAGCTTATCCGAAGTCTCCCTCTAGGAAGGAGAATTCGGACACTTGAATCCTTAATACATTTGTCTGATAACTTTCGAATGAAGATTTAAATTGTTAAACAGTCTCAATACAAATTGAAGTAAGATGTTTTATCTACATACAGAAATCTTTAAATATTAAAATTAGAATTCGTTTACGAATTATTCAGTTTTTAACAAATTCTGTCCGAATGCTCCCGGTTCTCTCCTACCGGAAAATAATTTTTAAACAATTTTATTTACATTGAAAGAACCATACAAAATATGGTACATAGTATTAGAGTACCATGCAAACGTTCTTTGATTTTTGTTAATAGAAAATGAAAAGATTGGAGTAACAATGCTGAACTTAAAGTCTCCCCCGCTTTAAGTTCAATTTCTAAGTTAATCTGAGGTACGATTTTTGACTTAAAGTGGGTCTGCCTTTATATCAGATTTTTTTGTGTTAGCCAGGCTAATTTAGGTTACATTACTATCACCTCTTCATTTTCCTATTCTTGAAAGCAGCCACCAGTATTTGTTTCAATTTTCATTTCCTTCCTTGGTAAGTTACTGCATTTACGGAGTAGCTTTTCTACATCCATGAGCATTCTCACCGATTGGTGGTTGGTGTCTTTGTTCAAGATTCCACTTTTCTTTCTGACTTCTTCTTCCTGTCCCTTGTATTTAATTTTCTTTTGATGTTAGTGACAACGCCCTCTGATTCGAATTAGACGTTAAATCCTCTATTAAATTTGCTGCCTGAAATATTCTCACAGACGAAAGAAACGAATAATTTGAAATAATGAGATTTGTCAACTAAGCAATTGTTTCAAGTCAGTCTTGAGCGTATAGGAACAAATACATGTTTCAAATTTATAATATTTTTAAATATATGTAAATGATGCATACACCAGTAAAAGATAAATAACGCGGTGAGTTGTCCTAGCGGCGAGTTGTCCCAGTGACGAGTTGTCCGGTGGCGAATTGTCATCAAACCACCATTAAGGATGGAATATACCGGTCCCTGACTGGGCACTGGGTATAAGTGACCGGTGATGTATCGCAGTTAGAAATACATACAATTTAGTCTTTTCATATCTCTTTAGTGAGCAAATTAGCAAGCAACAATAACAAATAAATTATTATAAGTAAAATTAACAGCTTAAAAAAATTTAGAAACCATCCCCTATAATCTTCTATGGCCAACCATAATTTTTCCTATGAGATTGCATGGTACATCAATGTATAATAATTTTGGAACGAAATGTTAATATTAAATTTACTATTGAACATACATTAATCACGTATTTACAAATGGCAGAAATCTCGCTCCTTTGTTCCACTATATAGTTAATTTAATTTACCTTATATAGTTACCTTAATTTAACATTATAGAATGTTATTCAAAGTGCTTTGAAATAAGTGACTGTATCAGTACCTCTCCGTCCGTGACATGTTAGATACATGCTTCGATAATGAGAAACTATAAAAAAGATATTATCTGTAATAGTAATTTGATGTCGTTGCGATATCGACTTTTAAAATGACCTGGCAAATGAATTTCGTTGATTTGTGACCTCAGTTTTATGTTTCACGCAGCTGTTTTCTGTGTTTTCTGTAATAGCATTTGGAAGAGGTGAGTTATTAGGTAACTAGTGTACTTTTCTGTTAAAAATAACGGGTCATCATCAATACCAATTTATTACCCGTTATTAGGTTTTTTTTATGAATTAAAAAATAATATATTTAATTTATTCATTTTACAGATAAAATACATTTAAAAATTAAATTAGAACAGGGGAATTTAAATATCAAGTCAATATATTTCCGTGCGTATCATAGTTACATTCTTCAGGTTTAATACCCATAGTGTAAAAGCGGACACCAAATAAATAAATAAATAAATAAACACACGAGGGAAATTATTAGTACAGATTTAATTAAGCTAGTATGAGAGTAAATTATTGACATAAATAAATTCTATTCACCAAATATTAAGGTGTTTTAGAATGAACAGTTATTTGTTCAGAAGATGTTTAATTGAATGTTGAAATACATTTTTATAATAAACTCAATTGTCGAGAAAAATATTTCTGTTGAAACAGAACTAAGCAAATATGTTTAAATAGTGGTACAGATATATTTTTCAACGATAGTACATAGTATTATAACATTGTTGTAATAAATGTTACCAGATGCATTTGTTGTAATTAGAATTTTGTATACAAGTAATAAATAACCTAATTTTCAATGGCAGGTCTTACAATCTCTGTAATTTTCACCACATTTATTCTACCAGAAGTAAACTGTTGATTGAATGAAAAGTTTATTAAAAGCAAATTATTCTCTCCTAATTTCAATATAATATTCGTAATTTTAATTTTAGTATTAATTCAAAATGCATATCCCATTATTTAAACTGTAGAAAACCTTGAAAATAACTATAATTTAAATCAATAAAATGGATGAGTCACTCCTTAACAATCGTTACAACCTTCAATGTAAATAAACTGCTATAATCAATTGCTCAAAAAATAATTTTGATCGAATGACCAACTACTGGAAAGATCATTTGGGGAAGTAAATTCTGTATACCTATGGTGTTAGTAAGCCAGGTTTTTATTCTAACAATCTAAAGTATACATCTTGTGACTAACCTAACCAGGCAAGGTTGGCGTCACCCCAATCCTTGAGGAAGCCTTCCCCAGATCCACAAACAATAATAATCTAACCATGGATTGTCTTTCGAAAAATTTATCATTAATTCCAGCAATTGTGCTTCGAGTTATTGCAGTATTCGAGCAATTTTTTTCGAGCAATTGTTTTCGAGCAATTTACAGAGCTGTTCCTTGTGGTGAAGGTATGCGAACTCTGCATTGAAAAAAATATGCTTAATTTTAGCATTCAAATTCTTAACTACAATTCATCATCAGGAAAAATGGATGTTGTACCTTCACAGTACATTAGTACCATTCTAAGTACCATCACAGTACATTAGTACCATTCTAAGCACCATCACAGTACATTAGTACCATTCTAATTACCATCACAGTACATTAGTACCATTCTAATTACCATCACAGTACATTAGTACCATTCTAATTACCATCACAGTACATTAGTACCATTCTAATTACCATCACAGTACATTAGTACCATTCTAATTACCATCACAGTACATTAGTACCATTCTAATTACCATCACAGTACATTAGTACCATTCTAATTACCATCACAGTACATTAGTACCATTCTAAGCACCATCACAGTACATTAGTACCATTCTAAGTACCATCACAGTACATTAGTACCATTCTAATTACCATCACAGTACATTAGTACCATTCTAATTACCATCACAGTACATTAGTACCATTCTAATTACCATCACAGTACATTAGTACCATTCTAATTACCATCACAGTACATTAGTACCATTCTAAGCACCATCACAGTACATTAGTACCTTTCTAATTACCATCACAGTACATTAGTACCTTTCTAATTACCATCACAGTACATTAGTACCATTCTAATTACCATCACAGTACATTAGTACCATTCTAATTACCATCACAGTACATTAGTACCATTCTAAGCACCATCACAGTACATTAGTACCATTCTAAGTACCATCACAGTACATCAGTACCATTCTAAGTACCATTTAAGTACATCAGTAGCATTCTAAGTACCATTTAAGTACATCAGTAGCATTCTAAGTACCATTTAAGTACATCAGTAGAATTCTAAGTACCATTTAAGTACATCACGTACAAGCACTCCCTGAAAAATGGAAAAAATGAAGGTTACTCACCAGTGAAATCAGGTGTTACTTTTTCACTGCAATATAAAATTGAAGTTCAATGATGAAAAAATGAGGCTATTTTTTACACTAAGAAGAAAAAAGAGACTGAATGTCATCATTTCAAATTGCTTTGCTAATACCATTTAAAACTGGTAAATACTCGAAATATTTGACTATATCGCTTGTTTGCGAGAACAGTGTCATAACTTCAAAAAAGCTGATTTTCAGGAGAGGCATTTTAGTACCTGTAATGTACGTAGGTACATTTAATGGTATATCGTTAGGACATTTAGCCTCTCTAGCGGTACATTTTAAATAATCAGCATTTTATGATTTATATGTCTATATGGATAACTCTAAAATACATGTTTTTGTGTTTATGACGTTGTTGCTGCAAACAAGCGATATATGTAAATATAACATCATTTATATGCATATAATAATGATATAATAAATATAGGAAATAATAGTTTATGTAAAGATATTGTGATGTATGGAAATTTGAATATTCAACATTCAAATATTTGAATATATTGACATTGAATATTTGAATATATTGACATTGAATATTTGAATATTTTGACATTGAATATTTGAATATTTTGACATTGAATATTTGAATATATTGACATTGAATATTTGAATATTTTGACATTGAATATTTGAATATATTGACATTGAATATTTGAATATATATTGACATTGAATATTTGAATATTTTGACATTGAATATTTGAATATTTTGACATTGAATATTTGAATATATTGACATTGAATATTTGAATATATTGACATTGAATATTTGAATATATTGACATTGAATATTTGAATATTTTGACTTTGAATATTAGACAAGGACTTTGATTTGACTAACTACCTATTTATTTATTATATATAATTTCCCTCAGAACAATAGCAACTATGGGATATAAATGTCATTACTTTCATTTCATCCCATGGAATGTCAGTGAAAATGTCAAGAAACATTCTTACTTTGTCTCGCCTTTCGAAAGTCTTAACCAAAGAAATATTAAAATCAAAATATTAATAATGGAGTCATTTCCCAACAGTGTGCAGTTATATAAAACTGTACCTTTTGTATATACAATGCAGGGTATGAACTATGAATTAAGTAAGAATGAATTTTAATTGCATTCATTTTTAAGACTTCAATTTATCTACGCAGTCTATGAGATTACGTAACATAAAGTTATACTCTAATAAAAACACACTACAGTTCTTTGCACTAAATTATTGGTTAGGTTTGGAAACTACGCAAAGTAACATTTTTCCTCCATTGAAACTGGTGAGTAAACTAGTCTGTGAATGTATAGTATGTACCTATGTATGTATGTGTTTTTGTTTTGTATTATATATAAAAAAAATCCTTTATTATAGATCTGAGTTATTTTTTAGCTAAAATTCGAATTAATATTTGAGAAAATATCCCAGTCACAAATGTCGCAGCAACGAGCTATAATATTTAGTCATCTCTGAAAATGTATTCTATTAACATATGTGTTTTTTGTTATGTTTTAGTGCATGTATATTCTCCTCTGTTTTATTCCTTTGCCTCGTACACTTTGTCGATAGAATTTACTTCAAGAGTGTATCCTTGAAGTTTCTTTTCTAGGAATTATAAAATTAGTAAAAACAATAAAAAAGAAAGTAAACCATACATCACATGACAAGAAGATATACACAAAAAATTTACCATCACACATAAGTAAGGTTAGATTCTGGACTTCAAAAAAGTAGGAAGTTTAACTAAGCTAGTTATTAATTTGGAGAACAAAAAATATTGTACCCAATTATACCTCTGTCTGTTTCTCCAAAAAAAAAAGAATATATAAGTTTATGCAAAAGATTATTTTTGTCTACCAACAGAAGAGATAATATCATTTGTAGATACTTTAATCAGAAATATAACTTGCTTCTTTTTCTATTTAGCTGCAATGATTTAATTGACTAAATAGACTGTATTTTTAACCTAATAACAAGAATAGATTGTTTTAATCCTCATTATATTATGAAACAGTTATAAAGAACTCTATTATAAGGAATGGGGCGTGACGTTCCCATTGCCCTAACTGTTGCAAATTTTGGCACTCATCAATAATTGCCACCCACTTATAATATCCAAAAATAATAAGAATCCATCATATCGATACTCTGACACATCACTAATTGTAATGGTTTTTTTTTCAGTAAAAAACGGAAACGACAATTAAATGAAACTTACTAATTGACACAACTGAACATTCAACAATGTTCGAATATATATGAGGATTTCTACTTTTAAGTTTTCTATACAAATTATAATTTATTCCAACGTGACGGTGGTGGCTTAGAGTGCTGATTATTGGGGTATTTCCCTCACATGCATTTTTTCCTTCCTGTCATATTTTATTTTTGTGTTAAAATCTAACTGCGAAGTTTTAAATTTTAGTTAGGTTGACTCTTTGACTTCATTCACGCTTCTTCACTTCGCCATCTAGTATTTTGTTACGTTATTTTGTTCATAAGGCCATGCAGCTGTACTTCATTTTCATATTGACATCATGTATGATTCCGAATGCCTACTATTCATATAATGTTGGTGCTAACTACATTGAGTGTGGAGTATAGCCTTTTTCTATTCTTTTGCTAATTCACTATTTTACACAGTTTCTTCAAAGTCCCTTGTGAGTGATATTGCCTGACTATTTATTCAACTTTAAGTCCTATACACACTATAATCTCCATTAAATCACTTTTTAAAGTTTCTCAGTTGACATTAATTATTGTGTCCCATCATTTGTTACCTATTTAAAATACTAACTACTCTAACTGCCTTCATATCGAACTGAACAGAAAAGGTTAATGTCAAGTCGGCCATTTATCATTTTCTCTATTCCTTTTTTCTTTCAGTGTTGACTATACGAAGGTTTTTATTGTGATTTCATTGTCATTTTTTGTCTTACTTTTTAATTTAACATCTTAAAAAAGTTCTTAATAATAATTATACGGTCTATTTCAATTTTTTCAGCAGCTTGTTTGTTTGTTGTATGTAGGCAGTGACAGGGAAGAGTGAGGTTATAGTGGTATCATATTTCAATGGTGACCCACCCAAAAAAAATTACCTACGGCCTTCTTTCAAAAAAATAATAGATTTTCTTATGAAAGTTTGGACTGTACAAGATTCTATATGAATTTTTTTCTGTTCGGATAAGTATAATTTTAGTTCCATTGTTTCTTGACAATAAGAAAAGTACAAATATATTCAAAACTGACATTTTAGTTTTATAAAATTTATGGTAAAAACTGAAGGATGAAAAAACAAAATAATGACTAATGTCCAACACTGAAACATAAAAAGTTCAAACAAGAAAATATACAATTATTATGCATGTAATGCAATATATTTAATTAATGCAATAATTACTATTACACATAAATAAATATTACTGTTAGACACTGAACTCAAAGCAAGATAATACATAATATATTTATTATATATATTATCTGGTAATTTAATAATAATACGTTCAATGTACCAGTTTTATATTTAATAAATTAGGTGTGTATGTAAGTTGAACAGGTAGTACATGGAAGAAAGAATTGTTCAAAAGATGTATAAATAAGTATATAAGAAGCAATCTAGTAGGTTTAGAAATGGCTGTACTTGACCTACAGTCTTTGACTAATAATGAGATAGTTAAGAATATGCACCATCATGCCTTTTTATAAACCATTTTACTGAGCAGGCTTTTCTAGATCAAAACCTTAAAAAAGATTATTTTTAGTAAAAAAATTTATAAATTTTCAATAGAAGTAAAGTTGCTAGCTCCGCCAAGCACAATCTAAGATAATGGGAGAAAATTCACCATTAAATATTTAAGATTGAATAAAAGGAAAACATATACGTTAATAAATTCTATTTATAATTGCATTATTTCTATATTGATATTTAAAATTAAAATTAGAATACAAGAAAGTTTATTTATTTTGAAAATATCGAGTGGAATAAACAGATAGTATCTAATTTTTATAGTGAGTGAGAGTTTGATTAATTAACATTTAAGTTAAGTCAAAATGCACAATTTAAAACAAGCCGCTTAATGAACTGTTAATGTTAATAAAAAATAAAATGTATATATACTAATAGTTATTGGTTAATGAAAAGTAAATTTTTGTTCAGTATATTAGTATTTTCTCATCATTTTAAGTGGATTATTGCTGAAAATCTAAGAGCCAGTCTAATAATAGCGGAGATGAAAACAGAAAAGTTCTGCCGAGTATTGAAGGGGTACCTTTATTGGTTTAGTCCAATGGTTATCCTTAGAAATAAATTCTGATCTCCTGTTTCTAATTCTAATGATTTTAATTTTATGCAATGAAACACTTTAGTAATTTATTTATCACCATCATCCAATAGGGAGTTTTTATAATTCAATAACAATGTCCTCTCCATGCAGTCTTTATAAGATAATTGTTACCACAGTAGGTAGTGAATACTGCTCAATTATGTGCTCATACACACTGTCAAACACATTGCAGCTATAGGTCCCTTACGAGCAATATTTCTATTGTTTCAATCAATGCGACTAACTTCCATCGACATTTTGAGGTAAACCCAATGAACTTTAATAGTCTATTTTTGTTTCTATATTGTCTAAATTTTTATAATTAATACTCTGTATTATTCCTCTTACTTCCGAGTTGCTAATTTGAAGTCCAAAGAATAAGATTAGTCGTCGTTGTTTTGAATGTCAGCTATAGGTAAGTATAATTAATTCAGTAGTAAATATTCAGGAGAAAACTTATGATATATACCTCATTTACATCAGAATATCATTAAAAGCTTATGTTAAAGCCGAATATCCAATGTTTGTTTATATAATTCTAATTGGAACTGTGTGTACAATCTTTTTTATTTAGCGTCAGATTAGTGTTTCGTAAAATCGTTGTATCAAAAACATTAAAAGTATAAGCAAACTAAATTTTGTGTGAATTTCAGATGAATGATCATATATTCCTAGACCTCAGTTTTACAATATTATGTAATAAACTCATTTCCACCCGGAGCTTGAAGAGGACCTTTAACAAACAGTTCGTCAAATTGGTTGAAATTCTTTCCAATTTTAGATACAATACCAAAAAGCATCCTAGATATCGCGTGAAACCAATGTTTGTCAAACAGTTTAACAAGCATCATGAGAGCGTGTGGACGCGTACATCGAAGTTGTTTGATGATACTATTTAAGTTGATGAATTTGTCGTCTAACATTTTGATAGTATGCATGGGACATAATCACATGTTGGTCTATTCTACACAAATGATATAATAAATTCAGTATAATATGACATAGAAACTGGTCAGCTTCCAAGACTGGTGGGTCTTTCGTTTATTTTTCAATAACTAACGTCTACTTAATTAGCTATGCCTTATCATAGCAACTATATCATAAGTATAATAACGCTTCTAAATAGACTAACTCTAACCCTCCACTGAATTCTGACCGAATGTACTTATCTTTTTTCAAGAACCTATAGCAGTAGGCGTAGCCATTGCTTCCTGCATTTTTTATCTCTACTTTCTGAAGCCATTAAAACCCAACCTCTTCTTAGCTAATCAGAACTGATAGTATTACAAAGGAAATGAATATTAGTTAATAATTTAAGTTAAATTCTTTCTTTGGAAGAAGCTCAAACCAAATAGTTTATGGATGGTCAAGGTGATGGATACTTTGTCTGGATATTTGTAGCCAGATGACATGAAATGAAAGTGCCTCACCTTTGGTATTTGAACTGCTATCGCTATATGGATTAATGTACCTTCAAACCTAATATCAAGAAATATCTCTGTGCTCACTTCTTATGGTACGCTTGTTGCTTGCTGTCAATTTCAAGAGCCAATCAGATGGCAAAACTTCTTGGCAGGTATGACGTGTTACCTTTCTAGACCAATCAGAGAGCAGGATTCTGCAACTACATCATCGGTGGTAGGTGATGAATAGCTGAAAATTTTAATAAGGCTACCTTTCTAATTCATTTTACTCTTTCTTACCTGAACATAAGAAAAAATATCTACCGTAATTCGCACTTTTAAATTCAGAAAAAAATCTCCCAAGATATTGTGACATTCTTGTTCATGCTAGAAATAACTCAAATAATTTCTTCAATAGAACAGACAGAGAATTAAATAAATGTGCGAGTTTTTCCTTTCATTGTTTATCAGGGGGGGACTGATCTTTTACTAACTGATAAGGATGTTGTAACGAATTTATGGTCACGAAATATTTCAATTGAAATATTTATATGTCTAGCTTTTTTGTGATGGATAGTTGGGACTTACTATAATGTTTCTGCTGAATATTATATGAAATAAATTGCTGCGAAGAGTTTTTATTCGTTATATTTTACACCATCCTGAGGCAATCTACGACATTTTATCTTCGGTCCTTTCATTTCTCTACAAATAACTCTGGAATAGATACATTGACTTTACAGTTCTACACAACAAGTAATGAAAGTTTAAACTGACTGTGTTACTCATGTTATCTTTATTGAAGTAAATAAATAGTTCTATTTTATAAATAACTAGCCTAATGGAAATAATACTAACTAATAAACCATCTAAAGATATAAGTTTTGTACCTATTAATATATAAGCTTCTTTATTATTGATAATTTCTAAAAACTATTTCAATGGTTATAAAAATAGAGTCGCAATTAATATTTTTATTAATAAAATATTTAACTAATTATTTTTCTTCTAAAGTTCTTTTTAATAAATATTTTCAACGAAATGTCATTTAACCAAATAATGTTGGTCGATTGAATGTCCATTTAATTAACTTGAAAGAAAATCATTTAATATTAATATGAACAGTTTAAAATATTAAAAAGGAACGTATGCTTACTCTATTTAAAACTTAGTTTGAACTTTTTTTATCTTTTCTCGTTTAAATATACCCCAGGTCTCAATTATTATGATATAGCGACTGTGTATACCTTTATCTTCAAAAGTACAATATACTTTTCCTTTAACATCCTCATATTTGTATATTATTATGCAGTATTTTTATTAATTGAATCTCCCTTTGATATGAATATCAATTGGTCTTCTTTATGTTACATTATAATTTACTATTTATTTCCAACTATAATAAGTATATAAGTACAGACTAAAGCAGTGTACATATTCATAAATAGCACTCTTTTCGCTTTTAATTCTTCATGACATCGCATCAAATTATTTTATTCTTGAACCTAAATTCAAGCCATTTAATTTGAAATGAGGAACTTTAATCATGAAATTTGGGTGGTAAGTAGGAGAGCATTGTTTATTTCTTTTTATTGAGGTGTATAGAGGTTTTGTTACTTCTCTTAATTTAATTACACAAAGAAAGTTTTCATCAATTTCATCCCAAGTAGAAAATTTTTCGGGGTAACATTTCCCCAAGAATATTGACAATATTGTAACAATATTGCCATATTGTTACAATATTGGGTTGATGTTACCCCAGACATTTCACAACTCTTGTTTGTGGTTTGATATTGTGATGGGTATAGGCCTTTATAAAGATGCGTAATAGAAATAGCTTTTCTGCACCCATGAACATTTTGTCATATGTAGTTAATCTTTATTTAGATATTTACTTTTAACTTCATATCTCATTATTATTATTAATAAGTTGATACTTTGAGGTAGGATAGCAACCTCAAAAGTCACTCATACTGCCGCACTGAACCACCAGAACACTAAAGTAGGAGCAAGGAGTAAATTAATAGAAGGTAAACCAAATGATCCACTCAAATAAAATCTAAAATTATCATTTCATTCCGACATCATATAGTGTAAGTTACGAATTATCGGTCAATTCCACATCGTAGGTCATATAAGAAATAACTATATAATTATTTTGTTTTTATTGTCATGCATATTACCTGCAGGTATCATGCATGAATACCAATGAAAATATAATAATAATTATTGTCTCGTTTTTCTTATATGACCTAAGATGTGTTAATGACCGATAATTCGTATATTACCCTAACTCTCTCATTTGGCCGTTAAAAATTTCCTACATTGAATCTAGTCAATTACTGCTGAAAATTACTTGACCCTTCATTACTGCCGAAAATTCCACAATTATACTTTTTATTTCTTTTTTCAGTTTTATTTCTTTGTGGTCGTGACATAGATTCTATGCAGGTAAAGTCATTGAGTAATTCCTTGCTAGGTTTGACAAAGCGTTGGTAAAACTTACCGAAATGGAACTGTAGAAAATTGGAGAAGTGAAAATGTCCCCAAACATCAAAAAACATCGTCACTTTCCCTTTCAGTTGCCTGTCAAAAGTGGTGGATAAACACCGTGGATTGTAATGGAAAATAGTAGAGTACATAGAAAACGGAATAATTCCTGAGGGAGAACTGTAATAGAACAATCCTCAGGATGAGTTATAGGACTACAATTCGTGTGTAACTATTATGAATTATTTAATGAATGTCTCACTTTAAAGACGATGAAATTTGAAAGGATATGACTGTGCCATATTTATTACAGAGTACAATCAATACGAATAAATTGTTTGTGCCACTGTCAGTCACCAAAGCAATGATTAAAATAGATAAATAAATTGATTACAAAAAGATCTAACTTCAAAAGCGTAGAACGTCATTATATTTCACTCTAAAATAAACCATAGTAATCTATTATTGTATTCTTATATTAAATTTTTAACTTCTACATCTCAATTTACTACTTATGAAATTTTTTGGTTAGTGATTAGTTTTATGCACATGAGAGTTTATTCGTCTTATTTATAACTAACAATAGTAAAAAATATTCATTTGGTTTTAAGTCCAGCGTTCACTGAAAGGGGCGTTGCGAATTATTGTTTACAATCCTGTTCAGATGTTATCAGTTAGAAATATCAATTATTCGAAATCAATTAGTCGCCTAGCTAGGCGGCTAAGTTGTAAGTTTTTAAGTTGAAGAGTTGTAGTTTAACGATTGCGTGCGTATGTGCGTCATTGTTTTGCTCAATCTTTTGTTTACAATTGACATTTGTAGTTCCAGATTTAGTCAGTAGGTGGCGCTGCATTTGCGAATTAATTGATTTAATTTTTTTAAATAGGAATTTAAAAAATAAAATAATTTTTTATTCTATTATCAATGTCCCTTCATCGATTTATCAACATGAGAGAAAAAGTGTGTCCTAAGGTTTGCCACACCTTTAATTTACATTAACTTTTTTCCTAACATTATCACTATATCAAATCAAGATAAACCAATTCATATAAATAGTTATCGAAGACTTATAAAGATTTGCTAGAAATTTATTTGAAAAATTTAGTATATTTATTATTTACATTATGTTAACTTGATGTTTGCAGGCTCAATTACTCTAAAATGAACCCTCAAAGTATAGTAGCTGAATTTCAGTTCACATTCTTCATTGTAGTAACTTCTAACTTATCGCTCTCCTCCGAAAAATTGATTAATTGAATAATTTTAAAGATATACTAATTATAGTAACAGAATGACATTAAAAGATAACACAATGACTGATTGGAGGGATTAAAAATATTCGAGAACTAGATCTGGCAGTCGGTAGAGCACATACTTCGCCGCCGATTATAAATGACCTTGACCATCCAATAATCTTTGAGTTATTATATAACCTTGACCTTAACATTTGACCTGTTCGCTCACAAAATCAAATAATTTCTGGTTCCTGGGCATTGACCAATTGTGCCACCAAATTTAAGGCAATTTGGATATAGTTAATGAACACTTAATCTTGACTTTTAACCGGATAGCTACCAAAATTTTACCAGATGGTTACTGAACATTGACCAATCGTCCCATTTTATTTCAGACAATTTGATTGAATCATTTTTGAGTTATTTAATTATTGATGAACTTGACTTTTTACCGGACCGCTCCGAAAATTCTACCAGATGGTTCAGGGACATTGATCAATCGTCCCACGAAATGTCAGTCAACTGTGTTATGCGAATAAAAAGATGATGAATTGAATAAATGCCGAATAAAATATTAGCTTCCACAAATTTGCGAAGGTAATAATGAAAATATGGAAAATTGACAGGGCGAGAGTTGGTCACCTCCACCGATACTCAAGATAATATCAAAAGTGGTGAATCTAATTTTCATAGGAAATATTTTTACTATATATGATAGAAAATCATTAATTATGATATATTTTGTTTTGAATCACTGTGGTTTCAGAGAAAAGGGGGGCTTATAAGATAACATTAACTTGAGTGATCGTTCTATATATGGTAGTGTTTGGCTGAAATGCTATATTAATCTACTGCATTTGTTTGGATAAATATGTGATTAAATATAGTATCAAAATAATTATTTATCCTCAATTTTATTATAAAGATAACTTTAGAAACAAATAATGATGTAAATAACAATGTATACGAATGATATAAATCTACTTTAATTTTATTCCCAAATGTTTTCTGATGACATTATAGGCATTAGAACTGAAAATTCATCAAATATCTCCCGGTTAATAATTTCTTCAACACTTTTACTTTCCGTATATATTTACGCTTTACATATATTTAATTCTCTTATTATATACACATAAATTAAACAAAGTTTTTAGTGATAATTGCTAAAAATAATATAACAATAAAATACTTCCTTTAACCAATAATTAAATTGTTCATTTGATTTTTTGCATAATACATATAAAAAATATAATAGTTCTTCCATAATAACTCTCAAATAATTTTCGTTTTTTTTAATTTTTAATATAAAACATATTATTACTATTTCAAAATCATTAAATGTTCAGGATGCAGCTACATCGACAAGACCAGATCCGCTAACTAGTTCAGATAGGGATGGACTGCCAGACTTCTGTGAATACGATGAGGCTCTTTTAGACTTCCTATCTTGAATTGAAACAACTGGATGACC
The DNA here is from genome assembly GCA_947561585.1 of Caprella mutica. Classification (NCBI taxonomy): domain Eukaryota; kingdom Metazoa; phylum Arthropoda; class Malacostraca; order Amphipoda; family Caprellidae; genus Caprella; species Caprella mutica. The sequence goes on from CANNZV010002242.1 coordinate 58,026, forward strand.
AATGGGTATAGTGTTTCCAAAGTAAAAAGGTTTGGCAGGTTTTTCAATTTTGTAGCCAGTGGAAATCTCCGTCTCGACTATTGAAGATTTCTCACTTTCCAAGTCGTTTGAAGAATCTTCTGTCTTTACAAATTCAAAAGCACCTTCTGAATTGAAACTGTCAATGTTATCACCTATGCTTCCTGTAATTTCTAGATCATCTTCAACATTTAAATCAACTGCAGTTGAGGATATTTCATGTTCTCCAGCACTACTGATGGAGTTTTCGAACTCATTGATCAAGTTGCTATCAGATGAAGTTTCTTGAATTCCTGAATCTTCAACAATAATTTTCATTAAATCAACGAAGTCTTCAGAAATTTTAGCTTGCGGTTCAGAATCTGTATTTATCGCGTCATCCTCAAATTCAAGTTTCGTATCTAAATTTTCAACATTTAAAGAAGAAGATGAAATACTCGATGATAAAGCTTCTTTTAATGACGATTGTAAATCAGCTCCTACTCCACTCGTTGAACCAGCGAGTCCTGATACTCCAGTACTGACTATGGTTGTTTTTCCAGACCCATCAAAATTCGATCCGTCGTCAATAATGAAAATGACGCCATCAGGTCCAAAGGAATTCGCAACAGTTTCATCAAACACGTCAGATGTGGCAGAAGCAGCTCTCACGGCTTGAGATAGAACATTAATGGAATCATCTTTTGAATAATAATCAGAATTTGGAATATCATCCGATGCAATGAGGGCAGAGCTATCACTTTCATAAGTCATAGACTTTCCATTTGAAAGTGACAAATCAGGAATTGGATGATCAAACTTTATTTCTTCATTGGGAAACTTCAAAGGTATATCTTCTTCGATAACTGGTTGAGATGGCACAAATTGAGGAGTCGACGATAATTCATCTGATAGTCCAGATGAATCACCATCTTTTGATAAATTGGTACTGCCACTGAATATTGAATCGACTGGTGGCTCTGGCTCTTCAACTTCTTCAACATCGGTAGCAACTGCACCTCCTTCTGCTTCTGTAAGACCTAAGTCCTCCTCTGGAATTCTTACAAAAGTTTCCAATCCAATAGGCGCTGTTTCGACTGCACCTGTGATAGTCTTGTCTACCAACTCTCCTTTCTTGGCATATGAAGTGGAGTCCGTCTCTTGCCTGGTATCTATAAGAGTTCCTTGTCTAACATCGTAATTCAAAGCTGTCTGCAGGTCAATTCCACCTGGAAGATCCAAGTTATCCTTTGCGTTGTTATAATTGACATAATAAACTTCTGGTCTCTCTGTCACTAGTGGTAACTGGACCACTTCTCGTTGAACATTCTGATCACCCTTGGAGAGTAGGTATATGATGGTTTGCTGCTGAGCTGGTTTAACCACTATGTTTTCTCTAAATCTAACTTCAGGAGTCTTTAGAAACACATAATTGTAATTTTTTGTTGGATTCTTAGCTATTCTCGTATTACTTCTGGGTCTAGTGTGTCTTGGAGACTGGTACAAGAAGAATCGTTTGTTGACAGTTGGCTTGACACATCTGCCATCGTATCGCCGCACTAACCCAGGGCCGCATGGTGGGTAGCGCTCATCGTTCTTTTCGTTTTTGTAACTGAGTGCGGTTGCGGCTGCGAACAGTCCCAGAAATATCTGGAAATAAAAAATATTGATATAGAAGAATTGAAATGAATCTGCGACTGGGAGATTAATGAATAGTTCAAATATAGCGTTATCCATCTATTCACAATACATATATACTTCGTTCAAATGGAAAAATATCAAAAAATCGTTATGTATTTTTGATGTTACTAGTATTAACTATCAAAACTTCTAAATATGTGGATAATATTTATTCAGAGAATTTTCTAGTGCTATATTGAATGGTTTCAAGAAATTTGAAAATACAAAAAAAATGATAATGTTCTTTATTGATCTGAATTTAAAGAAAATTATATTATGACATGTGTTACGCACATTTCACTTAACTTTTTTAATGAACTGTTGTTGTTAATGATAATAAGAACTATTAGATAAATAATATCTCATATTAATGTAGATATACAAAATAATTATTGATATCATAATATATTACCTCTATATTTCTCACGAATATATTTAGGAAACTTCTAAAACTATTAATAGTTATTAATGGCTTAACGATTAAATTCAAGCTAATCAAATCATTTTTCCAACTTTCATTTTTGACAAATGATTTTATTTCAGCAAAAACAATCATCAAACATAGACTGTGTGGAATAAGTTGACCTGTTGAAGGCTATTTCAAATGACTATCCAATTGTTTCTGGTATTTACAGTAAAAGTTAATATCAGTGAAAGAAATAATGGCTTCTTATGGTATATTTTCCTTCCATAACTAATGCGCCTCACATTCACCATATCTACGAACATATCAGTGATTTCACCACTGTACAAAGGTTACTGGATCACCCTTATTGGGGGCACAGAACAATGCCAACCACCACACTTTACTTTATTGCCATTCTAGCTCTGGCGAATAACTTTTTTCCAGGCAATTTGTCGTGTGGTGTGAGCCTTTTTTAGTTTGTCAACACTAATGATATTCGCACTGTCTTTTGAGGGTTCCGACGGTCGAAAAAATGACCTCATTTTTTCGCATTGCCATATTTCTTATAAATCATTTCTTGTTTCTTCTGAAAGAAACAGTTAGGACAACATACAAGTGATAACTATTTCTAGTTATTTGAAGATAATGATTATATGTTTCTTAGCTTGAATTCTCTATGACGGAATTTTATTCCTAGTATTAGGGATAAAATTTTACAGAAATTCAGAGAATATATTTGTTTATATGTATTAGTGTATGTATTTGTATGTACCCTGTATATGTATAAGTGTATGTATGTGTATGTACCCTGTATATGTATAAGTGTACCTATACATATACAGGGTACATACATAGGTGTATGTATATGTATGTACCCTGTATATGTAGAATTGAATTATGCTGATGGAACTTGCTAAGAAAAATTACACAACTTCAACTACAATAATATTGTAACAATTACTTATTGACTTTAACACTGATAAGTTATTATCATTAAATTTTAATCTGATAAATTATTATCATTAAATAATTGATTTTTTCTATTGTTAATATAACCAAACACTGTTTCGTTATAATAAAATTTAATTAATTCGAGTGCCTACCAATAATAATTTACGAGATACAAATGTTTGAAAAGTAAAAACCAGTCAAATTGACTGTTTGATAGTTCTGGTGTTAATTCTGCAGTAGCAAAATGTTTATTTTGGTGTGGAAAAACCCTCTACAGCATGTCCTTGCTACAGTACGCATTGCAGTACCTAAATGCATTCTATTTAGATGTCATCAAGGTGATGCTGCTCAGGTTAGTTATTCAATCAATGAGGTAATAGTGTTATTAGGTAGACTTCGATAAACTTACAACCAACATACAAATTTTCAGTGTCAACTTTAACTCGTTTGAAAATCTTAATAGAATAATTATAACATCCATATGTGAGTGAAGTAACTATAGGGACAAAATACTGGGAATAACTGTTATATAGTTATTATAGAAAATGCTTATTTCAACCTTCAAGAATTCTATATATTATTAAATAAAATTGTTTGCAATAAAAATATAAACTGATTAAGTAACTCACTTCCATCAATATAAAAAACATCAATTGAAATTTTTACAACCCTGATGACGTCATACGATATAAAAAGTGAAAATTTAAGACCAGAAACGTTTCACTTTGTTCTAGTCTCTTTTTATCGTTTATTGTAAGAACTTTGATTATTTGTTATCCCTGACAAAAACCACAAGCTGAGAGAATTATTAGTTAAGATTCTTATTAACACATGTGTGCTTAATACTCTTATGAGTAATAAAAAGCATGTTGCTACAACCTCTGTACAATGACGTGGCATGTGCCTATAGCCCCCCCCCCTCTCTTTCTTGCCCCCCCCCCCCCCCCTCGCCCCCCACCCAATTGGTCACATGATCGGAAATCCCTTTTAGAAAAAAGACTACATTTGACTATCATTTTTTTAACAAGTACCGATCCAATAGTTACACATCGTATGCAATGGTTCAATGGAAGGTGGACGAGAGTGCCATGGAAACAGTATCTAGAGGGCCAATATTGCAAAGAGTAATAATTAAAATGAAATGTTCAACATAAATCTCTTTCAAATATTGTATTATATCTATTATTTGCACTTTTTTAGATAAAACATAAGTAAGAATTTTTTAATTTTCATGGCTGAGTCTGTGCCAAAAAATGATGTGAAGAAATACAGAAAACTATTGACAGTGATAACTAAGCTAATTTCTTTAAGTGATAGTTTAATTGAAAAAATATCATATTATTAATAATTTCAAAAAACGTTAATGTACATCTTGTTTCTAAATGTTTCTTTCCCCTGAAAATAGATATTTTAGACACCTATACTTCTAAATAAACAAATAGTGCAATCGAATTATCAAAGTCACCGCTCCACTTTTAGAGAAAACGAAGTTGGTCTATTATAGTTACTCGTATAAAAGTGATAAGTGAGTTTTATACTAGACTAAGCCAGCCTGGAATGTAACTCTGGTCTTCAGCAAGGGTTTGGTGTATCGTTTTGAGTTTAATTTTACACACTAAGGCACTAATACGAGAGGAGACCTCCAGTAGCCTTCACAATAGCCTATACTATCACAGACTACGCATCTTGACGTCTCGTTACAATCCTACTCTGTCGCTGAGAAAGAGATTCGCGGCGCTTCTCACGGGCGAGAGCAAGAATCAGAGTCCTTCGCCTCAGTTGAATTTGATAAATTCCAAATTTAATCATTCGATGGTTCACAGCTTGCTGAATATCAAATCTCTTCTCATCTGCGAACACCAAGTTAGGGAGAGAGTATTCAAATATTTCACTCAGGATGGGAGTCTTCTTTCAACTCTCATTTTCTCTTGATGGTCAGTAAGCTCATAAAGTTACAACATTTTAAACGTTTTTTGTTCTCAGATCCTCTTGTTGCCCAAAGATTTACTAACTCTGGCTTCTAGAGCCACTTTAATCGTCGGGCGTTTCAACACAACATCTATATCGCGTGTTTATAATCAGTTTTTATTGCATACGTTTCGTTTACGGCCTTGTCCTGGTTTATCAGAGGTTGAATCAGTCTTTTTGAACTTTTAAGAGTTTTACGAACAGTTATACGATTCATTTCGATCTACAGGCATGATAAAAAAAATTATAATTGATATATAAACGTTTTAAATAGGAAGATAACGACTTTAGATTCAACATTTATTGACGATTTATAGTACCACACATCTAGGTAGAATTATTTATTTTTATGCAGAACTGGTTACATTCATTCTGAAACACCATATTTTCATTTTACCTTGATCAGCTTCAATCAGAATAATTTAATTTTGTTTTATATTGTTTAGATGTAATAAAATCGAAAAACTAGCGAAAGAATATTGAAAATATCAAGTTCATATATCATCGACTGATTTCTATTATGAATAAGAACAATAACACAACTCTATCGAATACAAAAGCTAAGCTCAGTAAACAGTATTAATTATATAGAGCGTTGAGCTATTTGATCTCTAGAGGTGATGATTGTCTGCCTACAGTCTTTATAGTGACCACTCAAATGCCACGAGCAGTTATCTAACTTTCTTGCGACACTGATCTCCTATCTATGAGTCTGCATTGCATGTGAAGGTATAAAAACTATGACTTACACAACAATTCCAACATTTATCAAAATATAGAAATAAAAGGCAATTGCATTCGTTCATTGAACTTTGTATGTAAGAAAATGAGAATGTAAGAAGCGGGTATTGATGTAAGAAGTGCGTTTAAATTTAATAATTGGGTATTGATGTAATATGTGGGTGGGAATTGATGTAAGAAAATCAATATAACTATCGAATAGAGTAGTGTGAAGGTTTTGAAATAGAATTCATGTAACGCTGTTTTAATAACTATTCTTAAAGCTTTGAGACTATTCATATCCTAGTAAAATATCCGATCTATTTAGCATATTTGTCGGGGTTTATTTGTTATGAGGGACTCAGAAGATCAGGTTAAGATCTTAATCTCTCATGGCCCACATTAACTTTTCTCACTGGGTCTACTGTCTGAATTAGATAAGAATCTTCTCGATCATTCAAGGATTTCATTGATTAATTATAGTAGAGTATGGTAAAATAGAAAATCAAACTGTTATTAATTAATTATCTATTAATATAATAAGATCGAGCTAATAAATATTCGCAGTTAACATCTTGAGCAATAATAACGAATTCTTCTCAAAATTTGTTCATTATCTCTTTCAATGATTAGAATTTGAAAGTAATTTACCATTGATGATTATTTTTTCTGTACAAATGTGTACATTAATCTGCTGATTCCAATGATAGAACATGAAATTAGGCCTCTGTAGTAGTCGTCAGGATATCTAGGTTTAACTTTTAAGTATAGGATGTAGTTCACTATAAACTATCCATGCAGCTACTCGATAAAGATATGAAATTAGTGATATATCTTATTATACCAGTATTCACTACGACTGTTGGAGATGAAATAACTTTAGTGTAATCACTATATTACCTGTCACTATACTTTAGTGTAATCACTATATTACCTGTCACTATACTTTAGTGTAATCACTATATTACCTGTCACTATTTGGTATGAATATAACCCATTAAAGGGCAAACCCTTGTCACTTTATTACAAATTAATGCCTCATTGCTATAAAAATTGAAGAATCGATTAAAAACTATTTCACGGAGCGTTACAGTAGTCGGATAGTGGGTGTTAACATACTTTAGGTCATGAACCAATGTAACCTATCATAATATTCATTAAGACCCACTTTCCGAGTACTGAGAGTGTAAAGGAGTGCTATAAATCGAATATTAATACTCATATGAAACTAACTCACATTTGTTTGAAAATTAGACATTTTCTCAATTTTTTTTTTAAATTTACACCTTTTCACCACTTTTTTAATTTACACATATTAACCACTCTTGTTATATAATCAACATATTTTCAACACTCTTTTTCTTAATTTACACATTTTAACATTTTAAGTTTTTTATTATTATTTTGAAATTTTACCACTCTTATTATAAAATTTATTCATTTTCACCACTGTTGCTTTGAAATTAAAACTACTTTTGAAGATTTAATGTTAAAAATTACTCATTTTTTCATCATTCAATTAAAATTTATTCACTTTTTACGATAATTATCAAAAATTGACTCACAATGACAACACATTTACTCATTTTCACCATATTTAGCTTTTAACATACCTCCTTTTACACCACACTTCTATTGATTTCCACGTTTTACCTACCCACACCCATTTTATTTTCCCCTCTCATCCCCCTAACTGTACCCATCTCACCAGCACTCGCCACATCGCAGTGAGAAGGTAGGCACACCAATGAAGTCCAGGCCTGAGAGTGTGCCTTTATAGTCGCAAGTTAATGGCAACACGCGATGCTTCTGTTCGGTTATTTGGATCAATTAGGCCTTAGGGGCAACAAACGTTCATAAATTGTATGTTTTACTTTAGGTATATATATCTCGTCAATTTTTTTATATCGACTAGAAAAACTTCTATTACAAAATAGATATTTACTATAAGTCTATAACTAATTAATTTGTATGTTATTATAGTCTTTACAATAGGTTTAAACTCATACACTATTATATATTTACATTCACTCTCAATTTATTGCTTGCATCATGATTAACTCATTTATTATTTTACCTAACGATATAAATTTTAAAATTAGCAGTTTGCAAACCTCCACCAATCTCATAAATTTGAAGCAATTGTTAGTTATCTTGCTGTGCGATAATTAGAGAACAAAACTTTGAAGATTTCATAACTTGGTTCATTTAATTCCAGACGTAAGATCAATGTTCGTTCTCATTAAAGTGAAATTTGAATATGCCGAGAATATTTCGCTGATAGAAACGTTGCGAAAATAGAGCTACTGATAATGTTATTACTCTGTGCAATATACCTCGCAATACCCCTTATATTGAGACTGAAAAATTAGTACTAGAGTGATTACAGTACATCTGTTATGTTGTAACTTATCGTTGAAATATAAACAACATGTTACAGTTCATCTGAGTGAATTACTGATCTAATAAGGCAGTCAGTCTCTATTGCCTAGCTCCTCCATTATTAATCATATTAGACGTACCCTTGAGTTGGCTCTACTTGGTAACTTGAAGCGCTTGTGAGGAAGAACTAGTTTTACGCCTTTCTTACTTATATAACTACAGCTTTTTAATGAGAAACATCTTCACTTCCTGAAAATACATCAGGTGATCTTCTTTCGATCGTATTGATGTATAATCGGTGTTATTGGGTACTAATTCTATCACATGTTTCTCATTTACGCAGAATTTTATACGTCTTGCTTATCTTTTTTATTGTAAACACGGAAAAACCAGGGACTGGTTAAACAACTTCTATATTTAAGTCAAATTCTGCACTAGTGTCTCACATAAATCACATACTTTGGTCTTCTATAGCTGAATTATAGTAAATTATGAACTATTTCGCAATTCTAAAAGAAAATCATAAATGGTTCCCTCATACTATTTTTTATACGAGCACAAATACCACAAATACTATATGTTCATCTATTTAAAGTATGTTCACAGTATGTTCAAGGGAATATGTTCAGTATTTGAAGTAAAATTCATAATAATTTTGCTAGATCATCATTCATTATTGTGTCACATAAAATCTCAATATTCCATTTGCTTAACTCAACATAATGCATTCAAAAAATTACAATATACTTATATTTTAAATCACGTTGATGATAAAAACTAAACGAACATAAAATTGAAGATAATTATGGTTAAATTTCTTTCCTTTAATTTATAACGATAATTGCGATTAAAATTTCTATAACATAATAAGTAACACAGTTTGAGTGACTTCAATGCAGCTTAGAAAATGATCTTCAGTCCGCAAAACAAATAATGAAGCAAGCACAGGTAAGTATATCTATTATATTTGATATCTTAACTTTGAACTGACGTAACATTTATTTCAGCGCTGACTAAAGGTAAAATAACATTTCGAAAAGAAACATTCAGCAAAACAATGCAATGTTAGGGCTGTGGAACTCTGCATGATGTCCATAATCACATGCAAATATATTCTTAGTACATATCTATAAAAGTTCTTATATAGAAGAATTAGTAGTACAGCTTAGTTTTGATTTGTGGATAATAATTTTGTTATAAGGTCATCCACAAAAACTGTTCTGACACACGAAACAGATTCTGGAACATAATAGCGTAGTTGATGTAATCATAATGTCATACCTGTCAGCTACGCTAATTTACCTCTAATACAGTAGAACTCTTCTATAATGAACTCCTGTATAGTGAACCATGCTGAATAGCAAAGTCCTGTATAGTGAACTTACCTCTGTATTGAACGTATTTTGTTTAGTCTGCCAAAAATTACAATAATTTTTCTATGAATCTCTACATATATTGTAAATTCGTTTTATTTTATGAAAGAGGAGTCCTTCCAGTGCAACTCCTCTACAGGGTGGGGTGTAAGTTTAGAAGCAATTTTTCAAACATTAATATAATTCTTAAAAATAAGTTCCTAAGTAGTTGATAGGGTTTGAACTATAGTAGAAACACTACATTATGACGTGGCAGTGTTATTTTTAAAAAAAATTTAGTCAATTCAAAAATGTCAGACAAAAGAGAAGCCATTATTGCTCTACACCGTGCCGGGAAGTCAGATTCCGTCATTTCAAAGACTCTCTCAATAGCGAGATCGACTGTTTGGAAGTGTGTGAAGCGTTTTAATGAGAGAGGAGACTTGACTGATCGTCCAAGAAGTGGTAGACCACGCTCACAATGCACCAAACAACTGATAAAATGTGCCCGAGAGAAGATCAGGAGGAACCCGAAAAGGTCAATACGATTGTTAGCCAAAACAGCTAATTTGAGTCCCAGAACAATGAGAAGAGTTGTCAAAGAAGACCTAAAGATGTCCTCTTTCACCCTCCAAAAGAGACAGACTCTGTCAGAAGCTGTAAAGAAAAAGAGATTGGAGAGAAGCAAAGCACTTCTGAGAGAATTGAAGTCTGGCACGGCTGGTGAGATTGTTTGGTCTGACGAAAAAATTTTCACAGTGGAAATGGCTCACAATAATAATAAAAAAAAAGTGCAAAAGACATCCCATACAACCAAAAAACTGTCCACAGAACCATGAAACCTGCTTCAGTAATGGTCTGGGCCGCCGTTTCAGAAACTAGGAGATCTCCTTTAATTTTTGTGGAACAAGGTGCCAAAATCAATGCTAAATGTTATATTGAGAATATTTTGACGCCAATGTTGGAGTCAGCTAAGGATCACTTCGGTAATGACACTCTATGGACATTTTAGCAAGACGGCGCGACTTCACATACTGCAAATGTCACTCAAAACTGGTGCCATGACCATCTTCCACGGTTTTGGTCCAAAGAAATGTGGCCTCCCTGCTCCCCAGATGTTAATCCTATGGACTTTTCGGTATGGTCCATTATTGAATCAAAGGCCTGTGGTAAATTCCATCGCAGTGTGGATGATTTAAAGCGTTCGCTCCAGAGATCTTGGAAGGAAATTTCACAAGAACAGTTGCGTGCCGCAGTAGGAGGAGTTCGGAGGAGATTTGAGGCTGTTATTAAAAACATGGGGGGACATTTTGAATAAATTTATGATTTTTGAATTCTTAAAACCCTTATGTAATAATACATAACTGTAAATTATGAAATATATTTTTCGTTGGATTATAATATGCACTTTCATTTGCTTCCAAACTTACGCCCCACACTGTATAATGGAGTCATTTGTAGACAGTGTAGTGAACCGTCCTGACTTTTAGAGTTATCAGTTATGAAAAACCATGTATAATGAAATAATTTCAAAAAGAAAAAAAAATTTTGTATAGTCTGCCATGAAAAGGCCAGTTTTCTATTCATCTTTTAAATCTACAGGGTGGCACAAAAAAAAGGAAACCTATTTTCAAATATTTTATTATACATATTATTAAAGCCAGAAATATTCTAAAAAAACACAGTTTTATTCTTTCACTTTTTCTGCATATATATTGAAAATCTGATAGAGTTATTTCTAAAATTAAACATCCTGCAGCAAATTGAAAAAAATGGAAATAAGAAGGCCTTGCGCGGGGACGAAATATACGAAAAAAATCACAATTGTTTGTAAATGTGAAAATCACAAAAATCACAATTCATTTCATATGGATGTAAAAACATTAAATTCTACAATTTTTGTAACAAATAAGAGACAATAAATAACTTAATTATCATATCTTTAATAAAATCAGTTCGCAGTTAATTTGTATCTCCTACTCGAAACCTCAAAGTGCAGCTTTCAAAAGAACAAAGTGTTTTTGTTGTGACAATTTATTTAAACACTGAAAGCTGTAAAATGGTTCAACCTCATTTTGAACTGCTTTCTGGAAAGATTTTCACCAACTAAAAAATCCTACTGACGAACGTTTATAAGTTCAAAACTGAAAAAAACATTTTAACTCTAGGACTAGGTGGACCGCAGAAACGAACTTCCTCGGTGAACTGCGCGGGTCATTTTAACCCACACTATTAAAAAATGTTATTAGGACTTAATTATAAGATACATGAAGGATTTATCTGTCGCATATAACTGTTTCATTAATATATAACGGTATATTCAGAGGTTTTTACTTGATTTTTATAGTTAGTAATAGTCAAAACATTGTTTATAGTTAGTTCACATTTTATTATGGCAAGAGAAATATTGCATGTATGTACATCATAGTTTAAAATGCAAGTAGACCAAACACAAATATTATAGCCGAATATCATCGTTTTATAATAAATATTGTAGACGAATGTCATCCGAATATTATCGTGTTTACATGTAGTATGTAGCGATATAAAAACAACATCAGATAAACATACTGACTAACATTTATCTCAAAATAATTATGTTACGTGAAGTACATTTCCCACAGACTGGAGGACATTTGCATCTCCTAGACTCCTACAACTTTTTTCTAGTTTAGTCCCAGTAATTTACAAGTGTAGATCACTGAATTAATCACAAGTTCTCCAGTTGTTGAAAGCACAATGTCAAAATCTGATTTTTCCTCTTCAGATTTGTTTCACCAAGAAATTTCTTATATTTTGTAGTACCTGTAACCTCTCAGTATATCACAATTTGTGTATCTGGATTACATTTATACCTTCACAATTGTATCTGACAAATTGAGAAGCATCATCATAATAAAATTTGAATGGGCCAATGACGTGATGACTCCTTTATTGACTACCTTCTTACCATTTGATGAACAATATCTACTCCAAATATAATTGGTTACAGTATTTGTTCTTCAGAGTCTGAAATATTTTAGGATCAGTTGAGATTAACGAATCAGTATGAAGCAAAGAGAACATTATTTAGCTCTATGTTCTAGTTATTCTTGAATAGCATTATTGTATATGGAGGCGCCTTGGGTGATTATATATAAAGAGCAATTTCTTATATAATACAATTCATAGTTCCGATGACTGTTATCTTCTTCATTAAATTACAGAAGGGGAAAAGGTTGTCTGTAGTAACATTCTTTCCTGTACCAGAAAAAAGGAACATATGTAAGCTCAAAAATGACGTAATGATAATGATTTCTCTTTGTGCCACTAACTATCTCTTCCAAATGTGGAAATCTTTTTTCCGAATATTCAGACGTCGCAATAACAAGTAACCTAAATTGTTACCGAATTTCCTGATTCACCAGCCATGTATTGAATGAACTGATATCGGCATTTGCTGAAAAGAGATGCTCATAAATAGTTACGAAACTCTTGCCTTATGAATTGTCCATAGGTGTCGCCATATAAAATGTAGTTATTTCTTCGTTTGTGAGCGTTCCTGGTAACATGTTTACTGGTTTGGCTGTTAAAACAGTACTGAAATGAGTGTGCAAGTGCTCAACTATTATCACACAAGTATTGTGCGACCCTTTTTGGATTTGTCAATTCATGAGCTCAATTTGACAGAACACAAGTTTACGTCAAAAACGGGTTAAAATAACCCGCTGGACTCTGGAGCTAAATGTTAGAATAGCTCTTTGAAAAATTGGGAACTAATTTTAAATTTCTCATGAATATTGACCTCCAATTTTCGTGAAAAGGCAGTAAATTTCATACATATTGGTGCACTAACTTGAAATGTTGAAGAGTCAAAAATAATGTGCGGGTTAAACGACCAGTCGGTTCACCGGGTGTTAAATTTAAACAAAAAACGTTCAGATCGCAGGAGAACAGAACGAACACAAAAAAACTTTAATCTTATTCATGAACTGCTTATTGAGAATCCAAAAATATCAATCAGAAGGAACGGATAATATATCATTAAGGACACATTTCATCGAATTGTTAAACACGATTTGAGATATCATCCTTTGAAGATACATGTAAGTCTCGAACTCTTAGAACTGATTTACAGCACCGGTTAAATTTTGCAAAATGGTCTCTTTGTAGAACGTTTTGTAGAAGACATCGTGATTGGTGATGAAGATGTATTTCCATGAATGAAAGAGTCAATAAACCAATACGTTAATTGAATGAAAGATAGTATGATTCAAATTTTAATAATTTATTTTCTGGAATTAAATTATACTTATGAAGTTTTTTGTGTTTTTCGTCCTCACGCAAGACCTTTTTATTTACCATTTTTTAATTCAATGCAGGATGTTTAATTTTAGTCATAACTCTATCAGATTTTCAAGATATAAGCAGTAAAAAGAAAATGAATAAAACAATGTTATTAGAAAATTTCTTGCTTAAAAGGTTTGTAAAATAAACTTTTTAAAATGGGTTTCCTTTTTTTGCGCCACCCTGTACAGTGGAGTAAACTCTCTATAGTGAACTAATTGAAGTTCACTATAGGGGAGTTCCACTGTAGTCAAGACCGTGTCCTATAATATATCTCGCACGACAAAGATTCTGCCAAGAGATAAATTTATCTTAGTGATATCCTTTCAAATCAAGTTGAGGTATTTATGTTCACTAGGATTATATCATGGTAATATGTCCACTTGGCCCAATAAATATCATTAATTATTGTTGAGGGTAAACTGGTTTGATGTGATCTGCCCTACGCTTAGAGGAAACTACTTTGCATCTTCAATGATATTTATATTCCTTCAAGAAATTAATAATCGTAGAGAATGAAAACTCTTATATCTTTAAATAATATAATTTTTCTTGGCAGCATAAACGATAAAATGAACTATATACATGAACGATAAAATTCAATTCGGTGATAGTACAGTGTGTTTTTTTCTTTTGCAAGACTTTGAGCCCCCACTAGGAATATTTGGAATGAAAATTTAGAGGAAACAAATATATTTTCTTGAAGATAAGGCTTGGTACTTACATTTTATGTTACACAAACTTATTTGAAACTCATTCAAAACACTTCTAAAGGCAATATACAGAAGGTGTTGGAAATGGCCGCCGGAATCCTGTAGTCAAAGTCTTGCGCGCTTCAAGACGCTCTTCGAGTCTTCGTCACCTTCTCAATTGTTACTGCGTCATAATTTGCACCAAACAGCTTCACACACTAAATTCTATCATATCATGAATGGATTGAGGTTTTTCCGAATACAAAATATTTTGTGTTGTAGCTCAGAAACGGAAATCAAGAGGATTGAGTTCTTACTGAGTGCTGGCCAGAAGATCTCAGTGTCTTTTCTGGTAACTCGTCCTTGAAATTTTTCTTCAAGAACTTCTTAGCCACTCTTGTACATTGAGATGGAGCACCATCTTGCATACAACAGAGTCTGTGTCATGTTGAAATGGCTCTAAAAAGTTTGCCACACTTTGTCTTTCAGCAAAGCCATGTTATAGCAACCATTAGCTGAGTCACAAGGGACGTCGTCATCGATGAATGCTTGAACAATAAAATTTTCCGTCCACAATCGCAACAAAGATCATTACTTTTTTGTCATTTCTATAGTTTCATTCGACAATATCATGTGTATTCTCATCTGCAAATTTTGACACAGAAATAATTAAGAGGGTGACGAAGAGAGTCTTGAAGCGCCCATGACTGCATATAACTACAGGATTCTGGCGACCATTTTCAACACATTTTGTAGATAGCCTTTAGAAGTGTTTTCAATGAGTTTCAAATAAGTTTGTAATAAATTAAATGTAAGTACCAAGCCTTATCTTCAAGAAAATATATTTGTTTCTTCTAAATTCTTATTTCAAATATTCCTATTCCTCAATGTCTTGCAAAAAGAAAAACACACTGTATATGAGAAAATAAAGAGAAATAAAATATACATGTATACTCTTTAGCGAATAGCGACTTAAATATTTTCTATACATATAATGTAATCACCAAAGATTGCTTGCCTATTCTATATAATCTTATAATTTAAATGTTTTTAAATATTTTCCTTATGTGGATAAGGAAAATATCCTGATCAATATGCCTTCATTTTTTGGATATTTTTCTTTCTATATTATTAATTAAGAGACTCTTTTCAATTAATCGAAGTGATATAGATATATTTCAATCGATTTTAAGTAATGTGCTGCATCTAGAATACATATGAATAAGTGAAATAAGTGCAGGGTGTATCATAGTACTGTCCAACATTCTAAACTTTAATAACTTTCTTAATATTGATTCGATTTAAATTTGATCGAATTCAAAACAATCTCAAGAATTTTTATATTTTTAAACTTATCCCAAGCAACAAAGACACATTGTGGCAACATGGGAACTAGATGGTTAGATGGGCAGGAGATGGAAGACAGAAAAGTAACTTTACAGAAAATAACCGGGGCCACTGTTTTTTTCCATTCACATGAAATGTTACCTTGGGAGAGGATTGGTTTTATGTGGCAAAACCATTCCATTGAATTGTCATATTGGCCCAACCTGATTATTGATTAACAATATAACTGAAACTTGATAAATTTATTGTAACTATTATTTCATGGAATAGGAGGATTTAAAGATTCGCAATTAACAAAATATCTTCAAATTAATGTTAAACCATTAATTGTTCTGATAAACTAGTTTTTATATTGAGTTAAACATTTAACTGACTACAGAAATATGATCTCAGGAACGATAGCTGAAAATATAATCATTTTGTAAAATTAAACCACTAATGATAAGATTTAAACAGTTAAATTTCGTGCAACACACTAAATAGAAATGGCAATATGTGAGTGATGCTAATTTCTCTGACTTGGCTAATAATTTTTCTTTAATTATAGCCACTGTAATTTAAGATAGTTGTGGCAAATTACATATACATAATAAATAACAGATTAACCTAAAGTTGGTTAATGGTTTACATCCCAAGTGAAATTAAAAAAAAATTGACTTGCAGTTTGTCAGTGCTCATTGTTGGAGGAAGTATAAGTATTTTTTTTAATTACCAACAAAAGAAAATTATTCTAAACAGCACTCTGTTGTCGATTCTGAAGTTTAAAATGGTGAGTTTGATCTTAAAGAAGGTACATAATTGTAGTTATTTTTAAGTTCTTCTATATTGTGTATTCTATGTTGTTAAAATACAACTTCTTAAGTACAGTACCTAATTAGTAGGGTTGTGACACTATGCAGATAAAATCATAGATCTTAAGAATATCATAGACGAGTACTATATACCGCTGATTTAGAACGAGTAAATAGTTTTTAATTCATTCCGTCTATAATATTTCCGGGATCTATGATTTTAAACGCATATTGTCACAACCCTGCTAATTAGGTACCGAGCTGAAAATATTCTCTTTAGCCTATGGCTAAATATATGTACCTAGGATAATTTTCTAGTTTTCAACATATCACGGTTCCACGTCTTTGATCTTAAAAGTTAAAAGATCATAATTTTTCAAACTTGATTGAAAATGTGAAACCGTACGGTAACTCGGAACTTGTACTGTTAACTCATCCATGAAATAGTATTTTTAAATTCCTTTCTAAATTTAATGAAATGTTTCAAAATTTGAAAGGCAAATCGATTATCTAGTTAATATGCACCTATTACTTATTAGTTGAATTGTAATTATAGTTACCGAGATGAATTAATGACTAATTAGATACTTAGATTATGAGTAATAATTTGAATAAAGTTTCTGATAAGTAACTAGATTATGTGCACTCGGTAGAGCGCATACATTCGCCGCCGCTTTGACCCGTTCTCTCCCAAAATTTAATAAACTGCTAACTGGATAATGACCAATCGTCCTACCGAGTTTCATGCAATATGGTTCAATATTTTTTGAGTTATTGAGTTATAAATGACCATGACCTTTGACCGGATCGCTCCCAAAATTCTAACAGATGGTTCCTGGACATTGACCAATTGTACCATCAAATTTCAGACAATTTGGTTAAATAATTTTTGAGTTATTGAGTTACAAATGGCCTTGACCTTCCTTGATATTTGACCTTTGACCTGATCGCTCCCAAAATCTAACAAAATGGTTCTTGTATATTGACCAATCGTCCCACCAAGTTTCATGCAATATGGTTCAATACTATTTGAGTTATAAATGACCATGACCTTGACCTTTGACTGGGTCACTCCTAAAATTCTACAAGCAGGTCACTGGACATGGACCATCCGCTTCACCAAATTCAAGTGGTGAGTCAGTGGCCAAAATAATATTGCATCTTGCGGGACGCTAAAATCCTTATTTTTGGGTCACGTGACTGGCAATCTAGCGTCAGTTTAATGGAAAAATGATATAACTGAAACAAAATTTAATGGAGAAATGTTATAAATGAAACAAAATAAGGTTTTACACCGTCTCCCTTAGCCTCCTGCAATCGCTGCAACGCTTCCTCTCTCTAGAGTAGTTTATCATAACTCTATGACCAAATTTCAGGCAATTTGTGTGAACTTTTTATCAGTTAAGCGAATAACAAGATGATAAATAAATAAACGACGGCTAAAATATGACCTTCCCGCATTCTGCGAAGGTAATAACTACTAATTTGTTTAAAAAGATAGTAAATTATAAATATAATACAAGTCATTAATAATTAATGTAACTGAATTGTATTCAGGTTACTGATCTCTGTAATTATTTCCTAAAGTGATATTCATTCATAGATTAATTAATTAATGTATTCTTTCTCAGTGTTGTCATTACCTTCTATCTAAGAAAAGAGTTCAAATTTTGAGATCTGGCCTTCTCATTGCTAATATTATAGGGGGCAGGTATTGCAATAGCGGGTGGATCGAGAGATAGGTACAACAAAACTCACAATGTGGACAGACCCATTGGATGAGTAAATGATTTGACCTCTCACTAATTATCATTTGTTTGTCTCTGTTAGCTATTTAACTTGATTGGGAGTTGAGACTATTTCCAAAGATAAGAATCAATTTGGTTTTGATCTCGGATTTATAGTGAGGTTTTTATTATAATTATGTTAGTTGTAATATGCATATCTAGCTATTTTATAATGTATTACAGAATACAGTCATTCTATATACTAATGAAATGATGCTAGATATATACTGTTTAGTGTTATTGTCAAATTACCATTTTAGCGTATAGGTTTTGTAAATTTGTTCTACTCTTTTGTTGTAAAGATCTATGAATAAATGTGTATACATATACTAGATTCTGTAACTAGAAGATGATTTCCAGTTCTCGTATAATCGTCATGGTATTTATTTTATTGATAACGATGCTCTATTATTAATCTATTCAAGGCTTCAAAAATATATTAATAAACCATGTGATTTATTTATTGTGACCAGGTGGGTCCAATGTGGAAGTACCCTAGTAACCACCTAGTAACAAAGTAATTTCAATGTTGCTAACCAGTGCATGCTTTTACTACCTTGGCCTCATCATCCTCAACATCATCTTTGACTAAAATGGTTTCAACATTAGCGATTTATGATCTCATCATGTGGGGCCATTTGCATTAAAAAAACACAGTACTAATATGGTTGACCTATAAAGTAACAGTCTTGAATGGCACTTGGGCCCCATTATCATTGGTTTCTTGGAATTGCCTCTTCACATGAAGAACAGGTCGAGGCCTCCTGATCGTTTAAATTATTTCTATCAGGCTATCAGGCCCTAGAAAGCGTAGAGCTTTGATGGCCTCTTAACTAAAAAGGTGGCATAAGCACCAAGATATGAATTGAATGAAAAAAATAACGACATACCAATAAGTGACAACCCTCAGAACATTTAATTCCAAATATTACAAAGGATTCACTATTCCAAGAGACTTAGACAAAACATTCAAAAGTTGAGAGATATGTTGATAATTTAATAAATTTAAAATGAAAAATAATAAATTAAATTAAATTTCTTACTAAGCAATCATGACGATTTGTATCTCTGATGACATAAACTCTAAGATCGCTGTCGTAACCCTCACTATTCGAAATCATCACTGGACACTATAGAGAGAAGTAAATTCATTTACCTAGAACAACTGTGTGGACGAACATATGGGATGCAGGAATTATTGGATCAGTTTCAAATGATACAAATGTTAATAGCAATACTTACATCGATTTACTTCAGTCTGCCTTTATTCAATTTTCAGAAAAAAATTCATGCAAGATGAAGCCCTACTGCATTGGTCAAAAACTGGTTGATAGTTGCTGAATGAAAAAATTTCAAATAAATGGAAAAGTTTCCAAACAGGTGGAATGGCAGATGTTCAGCTGGCAACATGAACACCGTCATCTTACACTTCAGATACCGTCAACTCACACTTCAGATGCCGTCAACTCACACTTCAGATGCCGTCAACTCACACTTCAGATACCGTCAACTCACACTTCAGATGCCGTCAACTCACACTTCAGATGCCGTCATCTTACACTCGTGATTTCTTTCTATGGGAGTTCATTAAAACTTTTAAAGTTAGGTTTATCTTAATCATCCCAGGTTTATCTTAGTCGATTCCAGACTCGTTAAAATTTAGTAATCCAAAACACTGACAACCAAACTAAAATATAATAATAAATAACAAAATATATGACAAAATAATATTCTGAAGTCTTCAAATTGTTTAAAGCCAACAAAATTCAAATGTAACCAATAGGAAGGAAATTCTGGCGTTTGTTGCTAGAATTTGTATAATGCTCTGCGATGAAAGTTCAAAAGTATTGTGAATTGGATAAAAGTTTTAAAGTTCAACCATGTAGCTCAACTCTCACTCAGTATAGGTGAGTAATTAGTTCGATACTTTGATATACATAATTGTGTTACATTGATCAAACAGTAATTTATGCTTTGTGAAATATTTTTGGCAGTAGGGTATTTCCAGGTTATTGGTTCATTCTACATTTTTGGACACGTAAGAAAAGAGAACATAATAATTGTTATTTAATTTCTATTCTAATTGGTAACATGGAAACCAATTGAAATAATAGGTAAATAATGATTATTATATAAAGATTTTTACGTGTCCGAAAATATGGAACCGTACGTGCAATTACATGGAACTGAAACCTGAAATAGGACATGTTGAATTTCTGAACAAATTGCTTCTAATAATCTCATCTGAATAATATAATATTGATGTTTATTGTATTTAATAACATCGAGACATGTCTTACAATTATTACTGCTTTAATAAAAGCGAGGTGTAATAAAAGCGGAGCCTGCCTTAATATTTCATACCTTCCCCATCACTGATATTTATACTATAGAGCAGGGGTGGCCAAAATATGGAAAATTTAGAGCCGCATTGAAAAGTACAGAGAGCCGCAAAAAATATAAATATTATAATCATTCAATTTGTACCGTATACTGAATACAAGTTTTTACATTTTTAATTATTTTTAAAAAATTATTTTTAATTTCAGGTTTATTCGTGCTTTGAGTAGATTTACTTCACATTGTCCTCAATGACGTACATTTTACCTTAGGTGCTTTGAGTACAATGAGTACACTTCATTAGAGTATAGAGTATAGACCTAGCACTGCTTGTATGTTTTCTAATCTAGCAGTAACATTTAAAGTTAATATCTCTCACAGTAATATATGTTGAATTTGTGACGCCATTTAATAGAGAGATGTATGGTAGAGAAAAAACACTGGTTTAAAATTTGACGGAAAATTTCTTACCTTAAAAAAATAGAAACAGTTCAAAAAACCCACTATTATGGATTTTCCAGTAACAACTGACATATTAAGTATTTCTGAAGCACGTGTATTGTTCCTTGGAAATTACATAGTATTAAATATAATGAATACAAGAGGAAAGAAAATGAAAAATAAATAAGTAAGTACATATTTAAATATATCTATCTAGACTCTAGAATCTAGATGATAATATTTTAATGAAATTGGAAGTTTAGGGACAGAAAATTTTCCGGCATTGGTTGTCATTTACTCTTTATTTTGGACAGGTTTTTGTGAATATACAGTCTAGATTGAATTTAATATGACTAGGATGTGAGTCGCTAAAATATATTTAAATATCAGATAAAAAAATCTTCCAACTGAATTATACTAATATTCACATTTGCTTTATATATAATAACTACTGGAATGCGTATGCATTGATACACTACATTAACACTGTATGTAAATGCTATTAATTGTTACATCAGTAAAATCAAAGAAACCCATGGCATGACCCTCTATCAATGATATACTCTTAAGTTTTTGTCAACATTTATGTGATTATTCATTCGCGGTGTTTACCCTAGGCAGTTTGTTTTTCTGCCCCGCACCTTTTTGTACCCTGCATAACTAAAGTATGGTAAACAGCTGAGAATTGATTATAATGATTTGAGGTCATGTCTATTTACATTGATGCCTGTTCAAATCTCTTAACGAATACTTAAAATTTTAAATCAAATTTTCTCATCTTTAATGAGGTTTACGTTAAAATATTGTAATTGAACAAAACCAAAGGACCCGTAGTGATTGTTTGTTACCTTCTACTTTCATCAATTGCATATGTTTTATTATTGATGGTTTTTGCTGAGAGTAGAAATGTAAGATGGGGAGTAAAAACAATAGCAAGGTATAACTCAGTGGCGGGTGACAGCTGTCATATCATCAGTGTGAATTATATCTTGTTAACCTCAAATTATATTTCATTTTCAAAGCAATTAAATAGAAATCTTACCTGATAGTTGTGTACCTAATCCTAGTTTCTGACATTATTATTATTATAAACTAATAATAATTAAATTAGTAACTTTGATTCCTTTGAACTTATATTTGAATAACTATTTTTTTAGTTACTTTTGATTTATCTATTGTATCTTCACGTAAAAATTTTGATTTGAGAAAAATAATTGAAAAGAAGATCAATCAATCACACAAATTCTGTCGTAACAATCAGATCCGACCAAAATTTGACAGCTACCACGAAAATCCAAAATACGCTACTTCTGAAATAACAAAATGTCCAAAATGATTCGTTATCGAGAAATTGACACCCTTATTCTGGGGTATTTTTTTGTAATAAACAGAGGGAATTTCACATATAACAAACATTGATTAAAATATCAAAACTGCTTAGTTTTCAATATTAGTCAGTCAATATTAGTCTTCAGATGAGGTGTGAGATCTGCATTGAAGATGGAGACAGACACTTCGAACAATTTTATAGTAGATTTAATAACATTAATAGCTTGTGTAATATTTAATTTTCCACTAATAACCATCTGTTAGGAACTTCTTAATATCTAGGTAGAAGTCCTTTTAAAACTTCAAAAGTCAGTATCTTGAAAATTAAGCAGTTTTGATAATTTAGGTTTTCATAAAACAATGTTTGTTTTAAGTGAAATTCTCACTGTAGCTATATATTTAAAAATAAATAGCCTAGAATCAGGGTATCAATGTCTCGATGACGGTGACCGGAAAGAAGCCCACAGAAGAAAATCTCACTGGAAAAATGCCCACAGGGAAAAAGGCCCACAAGGAAAAAAGCCCACAGGTATAAAAGCCCACAGAAAAATGCCCACAACTACATGATTTTCAAAATACATAAGAACATGAAGGTGTTTCAAATAAGGGCATAAGTTTACAAAGGCACGAATATTCAATCAGTTTTGTAAGTCTGCACCTTTTGTCTCATTTTGAAAGCCTTCATCGCTAAGATTAATTGTATACTTGTTTAAATTAAGTTTTATAGTATATTTATTTGAAAATTATCCGTGTTTTTCATTTTACCATTTCAATTATATTTTGCCCAACATGCAGGGGATCTATCCTGAAGCTCTCTGAGGTGAATGGAAGAGAAGGGATTTCGAACTGTTGTAATTTGGATTATGTATTGTCTATTTTCATATTTACCATATTTATATTTTTTTAACGCTACTTCCAGTTTTAGAGGATAGCGCTAGGTTTATGCTCTTCAACTAAGAGATCTTAGATTTTTTTTGTTAGGTAGGCTCGTAAGCTTCATTTACTATCACCTCTTCATTTTCCTTTTCCATCCGCGAATGCAACCACTGGTGCTTGTGCCCCTTATCGTCAGATTCATTGTTAAATGACTGCATTCATGGAATAGTTTTTTTACATCCATCAGCTTTGTCACCGACGGTGGTAAGTGACTTTGTTCATGGAGCTACTTTCCTTTCTGACTGCTTCTACTAGTCCTTTTTCTTTAATTTAATTTCGAAATCGGCGATATAGTCGGAATGGCTGAAAGCTGACGTTAAACCCTATACTATATAAAACTATATTATGTGCACTCGGTAGAGCGCATACCTTCGCCTCCACACTGACCCGTTCTCTCTCAAAATTAAGGAAACTGCTAACTGGGTAATAACCAATCGTCCCACCAAGTTTCATGCAATACGGTTCGATACCTTTTGAGTTATAAATGACCGTGACCTTGACCTTTGACCGGGTCACTCCCAAAAGACTAGCAGCAGGTCACTGGACATGGACCAATCGTTTCACCAAATTTCAGGCAATTTGGTTGAACACTTTTTCAGCTAAGCGAATAACAAGATGATAAATAAATAAATAAATAAATTCCGATGAAAATATAACCTTCCGCAAGATTGCGAATGTAATAAATTAAAAACAACTATAAATATTAATTAGGTAGTTGTGAGCTTTTTTCCCGTGGGCTTTTATACCTGTGTGCTTTTTTCCTTGTGTGCTTTTTTCCTTGTGGTCAGTTTTCCTGTGGGCTTCTTCCCGGGAACCCTCGATAACAAAGCTCTTTTGGAAATGTTGTTATTCTTGTAAAAGTTTTTATTTTGGTTTCTATGCAAGCTGTCAAATTTTGTCGGACATGAAATGTAACACCCTGTATATCATGGAAACATTTGAAGATATCATCAAAACTGACCACTGCAATCAAGATATATGACAGATGGCACTGTATAATATGTCGCCTGAAAATGCCATCAGGTAAGTTCATTATTTAAGGACTTATTTATTGGCTTAAATTTCTATTGTTTTCATTATTTGAAAAGCATTGCTCTCTCCCCAACTAATTAATATATTGCTCATAGTTATTTACTATCAACCTATAGAAAAATATTATCTCTGTATTCAATTCCCATCTGGTAATTGGCTCTGTACCCTAAGCCAATTAATAATTGACCGATTTTGCACAATCTCAAGAATGCATTGCGCGTTTTAAGGGTGCGATATTAACGCACATTTTCGAGATCCTTAAAACGTGCAGCGCATTCTCGCCTCTGATAGTTTATAATTTTATAGAAAACTTTTCTTATTTAATTCAATTTAGTAGACGATATTTTTTTACATTAAAAACAAAGGGGAAAATAATGAGGTTAATTCCAAACGTTACGTAGAATGTTTGATATCTCAGTAAAATTAAAATACCAGTTTTGTTCAAGTGTTTTCAAGTAACTAACTCATGCTTAATTACCAATATATTACCAAGTTATTATGTATAGCTTTAACTATCATATTTTAAATGAAATGGACTAATATAATGCATAAATAATTGCATGATTATCTACTCCATCACTGTTGGTCCTGCTTCATACCTTTTACCTGCCTTGCACACTCTCGAGATTGTCGCGCATTTCCAATGATCTTAAAAATCCGCAGAGCATTCTCGAGATTGTGCAAACCGGCAAATGGCGCGGAACATATGCCTTCAATTTCATTGCTAATAATTTTAATGTATTTTTAGATATTAATTTTAAAGTTTCGCATTAATCAGTTTTTGTACAGGACTGTAGACACAGTATGAGGACAACATTTCATT
Source organism: Caprella mutica (assembly GCA_947561585.1). Classification (NCBI taxonomy): domain Eukaryota; kingdom Metazoa; phylum Arthropoda; class Malacostraca; order Amphipoda; family Caprellidae; genus Caprella; species Caprella mutica. Next base: position 83,326 of record CANNZV010002242.1, read on the forward strand.
CACTCATTTGTAGTATTGACAAAGTTACTAATACTCAGTAACTATTACTAGTTAGTTACTGCTCTATTATGTTTAGTTAGTTCCCAGTAACCCGTTGACTGTTGCCTTTTTTTTTCTTTTTTACCTACAAACAGAGGTTGACTTTGCAGTTATTTTCTTATACATGTACCTGTGTGTACGTACCTAATATGTTATTTAGGTGTGTAGGTAAGGGTATAGAATGAAATCATAAAAATAACTTGGATTAGAAAAATAATTCTATTTTATCAAAATAATCTTATCATTGTAAATATCGCTGGGGTTTTCAAAGGAGAAAATTTTAATTCAGTAAACTATTTACGTTGAGGAAAATGTAATTCCTATTTATTAAAGAAAAGTTCTTTAAAATGAATCAAATAATGGGAAAAAATCATAAAATTGATTCGAAAATTCAGAGAAATAAATTGATAAAAACTTGGATAAATAATAATCTCATTTTATCAGGAAAGTAATTAATTATAATATTGTTCATGACAATTCACAATATTTAATTATTGTATGTGTAGTTATATTGTAATTTTAATCTCCTTTAATTAGAAAATTCATCTTTACTAGTTTTTTTACTTTCTATTCTCTTGATAATTTTTAGTCAATTATCCGAGAAAGTAACCGTTTTATAAATAAATATTCTTAAATTTAGAAATATTATTTATTGTGAGTTGTGAGATGAAGATTTTTCTTCTAATTCTTCATATATAATTTAATAATAATTTAAAATGCTTTATTTTTTTACAAACTTTACTCTATTGTATAATAAATAAACATCAAAACTTCCATTACTTGAATAGTGCCTGTTTATTTGAGTCAATCAGCTGTTATTTTATCTGCAGATTGTTGTTGTTGTTGTTGTTGTTGTTGCAGTTCATAAAAATAATAAACAAGATTCAATAAAATCCCGATACCCCCTATTTCTATTATTTACTTTACAGATGCTTCCAACAATGTTTTAGACATGAATAGTACACGAATAGAAATTAATAGTCATGCTGGAGTCTCTTTAGAGAATGATAGTTACTATAGATATTTTAGTTCTTATATATATACATATATAACTTTTATGTTTATTATGAATTTCATTATAGCCCTATAGTTCTTTCAGAAAATATATAGTATACGAGTACCTACCATATAAAGAAAGTACCGGTGATTGGGTAGTGTCTGGTGATTGGGTAGTGTCTGGTGATTGGGTAGTGACCGGTGATGAGGAAGTGTCTATTAATGGAGTAATGACTACTTGTGTATTGCAATTGGAAACGTGGCTAGATTTTATTTTTTTAATTTGAGTTTGCAAACTTTCAAGTAAACAAAAAGCGTTAACATACTTTTTTTGTAGTAATTTTGTTTCTCCCAATTTCTTGGTATAATTTGAGTATCTACGAATAATAGTACGAATGATACATCACAATAATTTGATTTTCTCTCTAGATTTTTAATTAATTTACTAATTACTAATGTATATTTTAGAGATTTACATCATCACAGTTAATGAGTGGAGAAATTGGTTACATAATCACTAAATTATATAGGTAAGATGTAAATGTAAATTAATAGAAGAGTGTTATTTAATCATGTCATTTCTTTATAGCAGGTTTATTCTGACACAATAGTCATTCTCCTGACTGTTCAGTCATGCCTTTCTCTTTCAAATGAACGGAGTAAATTAATAGAACCAACAACACAGAATGTGTGGTTAGCAAGTGACCAGAATGTGTTAAAACAGCACACCAATACATTCTCTAAAGACTTAATACATTTACATGTCATTATTATTTCGGAATAACTTATCCTGAGGAGAAGGAAACGAAGTGTGTGCAAGAATAAATATATTGTTATTTGTTAGGCCTTAGTCTTAGAGGAGGAAACTTCTACTGAAAACATAAATGGATTGAAAAAATTGCCTACTTATTTTGTTTTAACGATTGTATCTGAAATATGGTCAAAAATGTTGAATGTTAAATGAACAGTTTTTAAAATTTGATATCAGGAAATAATTACTAATATATTTGATATAAATGTTGTTAAGGGAGGAATTCATCATCTAGTTTACTAGAATACATAATTAATAAATTAAATATAGTAATTATAATTTACAATATCAATTTTGATTAATTCGTTTTTTCTCTAATTGGGTGCATTGTATCTATACCCTGGATTTTGATTATTTGAGTTAGCTGAAAATTGATTTTCAGAAAATGACACTTGTGAATTGTCCACAGCTTCATCATCGTATGAGTTAGTCTGAGAAACATCCAAAGTATCGGCATCAGTGAAAGAAGTGGGTGAATCATCAGCAAAATCGGCACTCGTGAAAGAAACTTGTGAGTCATCTGCAAAATCGGCATTCGTGAAAGATATTTGCGAGTCATCATCATCAAAATCGGCATTCGTGAAAGATACTTGCGAATCATTATCGGCAAAGTCGGCATTCGTGAAAGAATCTTGAGAATCAGTGTCAGTTTCTTCTTCAGCAAAAGAAGCTTGATAATCATCATATTGTACTTGATTCGTATTGAAATTATTGTCACTAATTTCAACGGCTTCAACATCGGTGTTGTAATCAAAATCACGAACTAATGATGAATCCCCGATAACTTTGCCCTCGAGAACCATATTCTGAAGAGCTGTTTGTAAATCAACACCACCCGGAAGAGTTGGATTCTCATTTTCATCATAGTTGACGAAGAATACTTCTGGTTTCTGTGCGGGATATGAAGGAGATTCGATGATGTCCAATTCCTCAATCTCAGATTTCTTATTGAGAACATAAACGATAGTTTTCTTCTGTGGTGGAGGTATAACAATTGGCTTCTGGCGCTCATCAGAGACAGGATTTCTTACGAATACGATGTTGTACTCAAGTTTGGGTTTTGGAGCCACGATACGCTTTCTCGCTCTGATTTCTCTCTTTGGTGCAGCGTACAAGAACATGTTGCGAGAAATCTCTGGCTCAACGCAGTTTCCATTAATATCAGCTAGAAGTCCTTCTGCACAATGAGTGCTGTCGATCCTATTTGACTTAATAATCTCAGGTTGAGAATTCACATTCAAACTGAGGGAATTCTCTCCCTGGAAAGAGGTATCAGCTACACTCGATTCAAAATTGTCTGAAGAAATTTCTTCAATCTGGAAATCAGTTCCATCGTTTGATACAAAGCTGTTAAAGTCACCTGCATTATTTTGTGTTTGTGCATTTAATGTACTTTCAGTTTCGAACTCTGGAGGATTTTCAAACACACTAGTTAAATCCTCTTCAACTTGAATTGTGTTTTCCACTTGTGCTCTTTCTGGAGCAACACTGTTTTGACTAGCAACAAAATTATTAGCGGATGGCAATGAATAGAACTGCTGAGAGTTTCTTTCTTGATTAGCTGTTACTTGGTTCTGGTCACTAAAACCTTGCTGATTGGTTTGTTCTTCTTGTTGCTGATTTTGGGGGAGGAAAAAGAATCGCGAATTTTGCTGCTGAGATTGTTGAATGCGTTGCATAGCATTTTGAATTTGCTGATTTAGAGCAATGATGTCGCTCTGGCTCATCGCAACTGGAAGATTTGATTCTCTTGGACGCTGGTAGGATCGTGATGGCTGTTCGTTTTGGTGAACATCGTGGGGGTTTATGTGGTTGTGCTCGTGTTGTTCATGGTTGTCCGTTCCTTCATGATTGCGATGAACATGATTCAAGTCAGCAGTTAATGCTAACGAGAAGAAGCTAATGAAAATCTGAAAAAAATGAGATGAAGTAAATAAAATTTAAGAAAACAATTGTAAGTGAAATTATGGTTCACAACCTATTATCCAAGTATTCGTTAGTCAAAATAAACAAGCAAACTGTTCATTAAGCTTCAGAGTGAATCATATCAAACTTATTTTCATTTTCAAATAAGAACAAAAGAATCCTAGAATTCACATGACACTTTTACTTTTCAAGAACTTTTGATATTTCACTTGTTAATCGGTTGATAAATGATATTAGAGAGAAATAATCCTTTATGAAATATTCCCCTATCTATAAGTTTAAAATAAATGATTCACTTTCTAAATTAAATAAATACTTAGTTTAAATATCAATGAACTAGAATCACTTTTCCCCAATAGATTTACCAGTAGTCTCATGTCTGCGGCTTGTGAGTCTGTTAGCGGGTGGTTAGGATGGTAATGGTGGCTGTAGATCTGCTGCCCCTCTCTTTATAGCTCTCACGCCAACTTGCCAGTCACGCTTATTTGTGAACATTATCGCATTTGAGGCAGAAAGACCCGGTGCATTTCCTTAAGGAGATTATGACCTACCTTCAGTCAATGGAAAAAGAGAAGCAAGGATATTCTTGGGGTTAAAACACTATATTCTATAAAACTTCATATAGAGTAAGCTATGAATGGTATCAGAATATTTCCAGAACATGCAGGTTTAGGACATTCTAGGAATCTCGATTTTTAATGAGCAATAGTTTTATCTCTGATACAATTTTCTACTTCACAACTTTGTTCGAGTTAAAGTATAGGGATTGTCTATAGGGCCATTTTACAATAACAGCACGAACATTTAATTTTTTTCATTACGATATTAGGTACATGAAAGTCTCTCTATGAATATAGAGTGGCTCTTAGAATCTTCTTTATGTTTGTCCTGCTCAAAAATTGCTACTTTTGTGCTAAAACATGTATATATAATACTTTTCTCGTTAATATTATTTGTATACAACTCAGTGTCAGATTGTCTCAGAGTTTTGCTCTTAGGAAGACACTTTGTTTGCAGATATGTTCTGCAGAAGAAGATCTGCTTGGCTAGTTTTCAGGGATGGGTATAGTGGGAGGAGGACTTTTCCTTTCATTTTACTTCTAAAGATGTTGAGTCATTGGATAATGACATGAAAAGAAAAATACCATACTTTATTAGTTATGTCAAAATTGAACAAATACTTATTTGATATATCAATTTAATGAAGCAAAATTTAAAATTTCCATGAGTCAAATATATAAAGGTGTTTCAGAATTTTATAAATATTCTTATTTATTAGGAATTGAATATTATATGAAATAACTTAAAATTATTGAGCAACAAATCGATCAAAAAAAATTTTAAGTACCATCACAAAAGTTGATATTGCTGGTAAGTCAAACACATCAATCAATCTATTTCCAAAACATAGATGTAATACTATGAATCAATTCCACATAAATCATCAGTATTCAAATGTATATGTACATATTTCTTAGACAACCAATGCTATTCCAACAAAAGGGTGCAAGATGTTTGTTTTGAAATGAAGATCAGTGATGCGACAAAGTAAGACTTCCTTTTTCGACTAATTTAAGCTTCTTATTCTTAGGAAGAACTTTTCTCGCGGCCAACTCTTCATCTGGATCAGAGGGAAAATGAGTAGCTATTTGTGTTTTTAGGGTGTCATCTTCAAATTCTTTCCTTGCATCATTAATTGCAAATTTATCATTTGAAATTTTACTAATTATTTTTACTGACCAAGACCATTATATTGAAGTTAGTCATTGGTAGTGTTGTGACAATGTGCTTTTAAAATCATAGATCCCGAAAGTATTATAGAGATAGAATTAAACAGTTCTGAACCAGCGGTATATAGTATTCGATACCATTTCATTCAGTTTCGTCTATGATATTCTAAAGATCTATGATTTTAAAAGCATATTTTCACAACCCCTGGCATTGGTCATTAAATCCTCTGATCTTTATTAGACTAATCCTCTCTAATTAAATTATCATTAATTTATTCTCTGAACGTTTCTCTTTATTTCAAAGTATCAAAATAATAGTTTTTGCATTCACTGCGAGGTGAGGTTACGAAAATGCCTAAATTAGCGCAGGTGTTGCTTGCATTTTACTACGTACATGTGAGTTTTCCTCAGTAACGCAATATACCTGCCTGTTTGCTTTGCTTCAGTTTGTTGATTTGACACAGTGAACAGAGTGACTGGAGAACATTAGGAGTAAAAGGAAATTTACTATTTTGAAAATAGGGTAAGTTACGAATTATCAGTCAGTTTCACATCTTCGGTCATGTAAGACGAAACGATATAATGAAAATTAAATAATTATAATTATTATATCGTTTTTTCCTTTATGACCGAAGTCTTTCTGTCCTATGATAACTTACCTAACACAGGTATGCATAATTTATAATTTAATGAAAATGATTTTTCTATCTTTCAAATGAAGGAAGTTTTCTTATAATGATGTTTTTTATAGCAAGTGTATAAGTAAAGTAAAGAGAATTTCAATACCTCTTTGAACTATAATATATTCTGCATGAATAATGTAAGTTCACTTTTTTCAATTACCTGTTTAAAGAAACTATACCACAGCACATTTTTAAAAAGAATTAAAAGAACACGTGAGAAATTGAACATTAAAATTAAATGAAAAAATGCAGAATAAGTTGATAAATATATCATTCCTTTGCATTATCCTTTACAAGTTATTACATTATAATTAAGACGCTGAGACCAAAATAACCTTGGCAATTCATCATGTCAATATTTAGTCGTTACTCAAACAAGAGAGAAAAAAATCTGACACATGGGTTGCCATTCTACTTTTTAGTTGAAATAAGTTTACACGATGCGCTTTGTTACTAATTGTTTATTCTGTTGCATAAATAAATAAATGAATTCTATTTGGTAAATAAAAACGAGAAATTGTGTTTGTTGAATTGTTTTAAATGTTTCTGTTGAGAGTAATTGTGCTAATTAAATTCATAGAACATAGAAAGTACGAAGATTACCCAAATAGTATCTAAAAAATATAAAGGCAATATTGTGGAGCTTAGGGATAGTAAGCAAGAACCTTGAGAATTCGTCTATTGTACTACAGCATTTTCCTTTATTCATTCATTAGCACTATGAACGTAGGTGATAAAGTGACACTTGTATATTAATTCTTATCATTTTCTATACAGTATCTCCTTAAAATCAAAGCTGTCCCACTCCATTTCATCATTAACGCTATTTTTAAAGTATCTATTTCTTTTTAATGATGGCAATTAGAAGGCGTCTCCAAGAACTGATGTCAAAGAGTTGACCATGACTTAAGATGTCTGTGATTGTTGAACCTCAATTAGCACCTAAAGGAGGAAGAGTCTTGTCTCAAAGGATTCCAATCGCTAGTTTACTCTCACATCTCTCAATGGCAGAGTGTGTGTACAGGGAATATCCTTGAGGGGTTAAATAGGACATTTTTCGTGAATGTTGAAGATGGTCAATGAAGGAGGCATCACGTACAGTGTTGCCTCTTGAGTCACAGAAACATTGTGATTAACCAATAGAAAGGAATGCAGTGACTTATGAAATTGTAAAGCAAAAGATAGAGATACTGTTTTACTCAACAAAAGGTCATGAAATTATGGATTTTTTCTTTATCTTATAAAATGATTTTAATACCAGTAGCCTATCTAAAAAATTAAGTTTTAGATAGATATAAAGTTAATGAAATAAAAAATATAACGAATTCATTACCTATATACAGGAATCAAACAAAAAAATTGCAACTCTTCCATGAAAACCAAATTTGCTCAGTTCCCGTCGAATTGTTTTTGTGTAAAATTAATTATGTAGCTGTTCTTATTACCTCTGCGATAATTTTAGGAGCAGTGGTCTTGTGATTTGCTCTAAAAAATTCGACAACTTATACTTTCGGCCACACCTGAAGTTAGCTGGAGACGTTTTTCATTCTCTTCCATTGGCAGTCATTACTTCTGAGACAGTTATAACTCTTGAAGCGCCAAGAAGAATTCGGACAGTTTTTGTTACACTCGCTCCTGCCATACGAGTATCAGCAATTTGGCTTCTTTTAAAGTTCGGGAGATCTGCCACGGCTATGACCAATTTATTTTTAAAATCTGTATAGAACAGCTATTTTATACAAAATACACGTTAAATAATATTACAACAAACAAAAGCACATTAAAACATATCAAACTTTGTTTGTCAAAGATTATGGTGCCAAAATGTTTGGTGTTTCCATTTTTTTTTTCTACTTAATTTCAAATTTTTAGTATTATAATGAAATACCAAATCAATATAATTTAAAAGTGCATTTTAGAATAATTATTATATGGATTTTTAAGACTAACCGCAAGTTCTGAAGCAAATTAACATTTATTCTGGACTTTAACTCTAATTATTGTAATGATTTAATTATTTAATTTCGAGTTAATTGTTTTTTTAAATTAAATAATCTGCAAGTTAATAACCTATATTTCTTATTTGTTCTTGCAACTATGAGACTTCAAGCAAAATGTTATACTTCTTACAACTATTATTGTTCCAACAGATGGTTAGAATTAACATATATTTTGTATGTTAAATGCTTTATGCTTTTGGTTAGCTAACAGTTGAATTATATTTATGATAATTATGGTATCGTTATTTTGCTGAAAGGCTTACTACCATATTTAATTATTTATTATAAGGAAATATTAAGATAATATCGGTGACTCTGTTCCATTATTAGAGCGTATGTCTCTCCATCTCTCTTCTCATCTCTGACATAAGCCTTCTCTAATGTAATCCTCTTATTTAGTCTATAAATGTGAAAATATTTTTCGAATTCAATAAACCCCGATATTTTTTCATTTTTTAAAATATGTAAGTCGTAGGCTGAATATTATATATTATCTTCGCTGTAACTTTCTGTTGTAGTGATATTAACTTAGCGTGATAGAATACAAACTATATAACTATATAGTATGTATAATTGAAGTTATTCTCATATTTATCTTAGATTCAGTAAATTTGGCTATAAAATATCCAAAATGGTGGCATCTTCCATGGTGGAATTTTTAAGTCGATCATATTAATTAATTAAATTAATTATAATTGTAATCATATTACATTCTTTGTTTAATAGCATTAAAAATGATAGACATGCAATATTTGAACACATGTTTAGAAAAGAATAACAAGTAATTAATTATGTGTCTTGGTATGCAGAAGCAACTGAGATATTACGGTTTAACCGCGCTCTGACTTTTGCATAGTCAAAGTTTGATACATTTTCAATGGCATTGATTTTTATTTTACTTGTTTTTGTGGTTATTTTAATTGCTGCAGAATAATAAGTGAAACAAATTTATTAAATACAGAACATATATTGTAAGCCTGATTTGTCCCATCCCTAACCATTTTAATTAAAGAAAATTGGCTTGGTATTTGAAAACAGTATATGACCAATGTGACACATTAGGGGCGAAAAGATAGGAATATACATACTCTAACTTATGTATATATATTCATAATATTAGTTAAAACATATTTGTCTTTTTAAGGTATAAATATTAAATATACATAATAGAAAAAAAATCACTATAAAAAGAGGCCAATATTAAGTGTAATACAGATCTATAGTAGGTATATTAATTCTGTAGTATATTAATTGTCAAATTATTAACTATTAAATTTATTGGTGTTGTCGAAAAGCATAGATTTGAAGAGTTGTATATATAGCTCGGTATATTTTATAATAGCTGCCAAAGAAAATAATAAATTCACGATATGCATAACTGTGGAGCTGGAATAACTGAATTAATCGTATAGCTGCTTAGACTAAATTGCAACATTTGGCAATCCCTTAGTATTGCCATAATATTTGAGCTTTGTGGCATATCTAATTATATGCGAATTTACGAAGGTACAGTCTTAAAATAAAAACAACCAATATGGACACATACAGAAATCAAAGCTAAAAATAACACTGTATTTCTGTGCAAGTCTGTTAGTGTATCTTCTATTGATGAATGAGTTGTTTTATGAAAATTATACCTTAAATAGCCCAAAAACCTAATGTTTTATTCGGCGGGGAAAAGTTCTGCGGGTAATAGTCCGGAGGGGAAAAGTCCTAGTCCACCACTAGGCTTTATGAAATATTTATATGATTTAAAAGACATTTAAAATTCAAATAGTTTAATATCTGTTAATGTCCGAATGAGTTTATTCACTTTTCAGTCGAAGTTTACTAATGTTGCACTTGTACATAAAAGATATCAACACATTTTATCAATAAATTTAACTTCATTCGTTAGTTGTATCATTTACTGCTATAGAGATGAACATTTCATTATGGAGGGAAGTAGTGCGGGATAACTAAATTTTAAATGATGAGTTTCTCGGAATAATAATCAGCTAAATACACAAATGTAAAAGAATAATTACAAAATAATTAAGCATCAGAAAGTGAAAAGAAAAAATCTAAATCGTAGCCCTACTGTAGTTGTTCCTTTAACCCTATAGGTCCTGACGGCTACTCAAGATGCCAAATTATATTTTTTCTATGTGAATCTGCATATCAATGTACAAAAAATGTCATCAATATTCTTTTTCTTAAGTTTGAATTGTTGTATAGAAAGGCTCAAAGACCAGTGATGGGATGTACTTGAACATCTCTGTTTGACAAACACTCTACACTTTTCGAAATGTTTTGTGTTCGATACAGCCTAAGATATTATTGCACTTTAGGCAAATATTTGCAGTGTAACTTATCAACATTGTGATTAAACAAAGCGTCAAAGTGTCCGTGATATCAAAGTGAGAATTATTCGATTAATATTGAGTACTTACTATTCTATCCAGCAAAATAAATGTCATTGGGAGTAGTAGAGTAATGAGTCTGTGAGACTTATTGCTGAAACTTATTTTCAGGGATATTTATAAGAATGTAAAACTTCCAATACTAGTATTTATTTATTATAAAACTTAAAAACTAATTTTAAAGTATACATCTCATTTTATAATGCCTGTACAGTCCATAGTTCATATATTAATTACAGTAAAACAAATTTAATTATAATATTCATTGTATATTAAATCTTATTTTCTTACTTTTAAAATTAGTAATTAAGAATTCAAAATAGCAAAGTTTTGAGAATCTAAATCATAAATAGTTAGTGCAAGCTTTTTTAAACTTCATTTTCTAAAGACTATTTATTTATTTATTTTATCAAGTTATAAGACGAGTTCTTCTTTAAGAGGAAGTCATTTAATATTCATATCAAATGTTTACTTTGGTTCTACATTTTCATTCTCAATGTCATGTTTCATTCACTTCTATTGTTTTAAAGTAAATTTACATGAATTAATTTCACGGATGCATTTAAGGCAAAAAATTATACTGTAAAAACTAAAAGTTAAACAAGTTAATTGTTCATTTATTCTTGTGTTATATTGAATAAAATCATATCTTCTTAGTTTATCTCCAAGAGTTGTACTAAATTACATTTAACTAAACTGTATTCTTGAATAATAATTAATTCATTGTTACATTATAGAAAATACCGTGACCAGGTAGCAATGTGTTTCGGGGCAATGTTGTCCCTGTACTGTAGCAATGCTGGCAACATTGTCCCTGTACTGTAGCAATACTGGCAACATTGTCCCACTATTGTAGCAATGCTGGCAACATTGTCCCACTATTGTAGCAATACTGGCAACATTGTACCACTATTGTAGCAATACTGGCAACATTGTACCACTACTGGCAACATTGTACCACTACTGTAGCAATACTGGCAACATTGTCCCACTATTGTAGCAATACTGGCAACATTGTCCCACTATTGTTGCAATACTGGCAACATTGTCCCACTATTGTAGCAATACTGGCAACATTGTCCCACTATTGTAGCAATACTGGCAACATTGTCCCATCTATGGTAGCAATACTAGCAACATTGTCCCACTATTGTAGCAATACTAGCAACATTGTCCCACTATTGTAGCAATACTGGCAACATTGTCCCATCTATGGTAGCAATACTAGCAACATTGTCCCACTATTGTAGCAATACTGGCAACATTGTCCCACTATTGTAGCAATACTAGCAACATTGTCCCACTATTGTAGCAATACTTGCAACATTGTCCCACTATTGTAGCAATACTGGCAACATTGTCCCATCTATGGTAGCAATACTAGCAACATTGCCCCACTATTATAGCAATACTGGCAACATTGTCCCATCTATGGTAGCAATACTAGCAAAATTGTCCCACTATTGTAGCAATACTGGCAACATTGTCCCACTATTGTAGCAATACTGGCAACATTGTCCCACTATTGTAGCAATACTTGCAACATTGTCCCACTATTGTAGCAATACTGGCAACATTGTCCCATCTATGGTAGCAATACTAGCAACATTGTCCCACTATTGTAGCAATACTGGCAACATTGTCCCACTATTGTAGCAATACTGGCAACATTGTCCCACTATTGTAGCAATACTGGCAACATTGTCCCACTATTGTAGCAATATTGGCAATGTTGGGTAAAGCTGCTTCAAGAAACATTTTTATCCGGGACGTTTGTACCTACCACCAACTTTAATATCTGAATTATTATACTGCACATTTAAAATATAAAGTCATTACTTAAAAGATTATAGTGTATATAAATCCATAATCTATTTTTAAAAGGTATTTCCAATATTTTCTATTATTGATGGTACGCACATAGCAGGGTTACAAGATTATCAAACAAAATAGTTGTACGTTTAATGAACTTAATTTTCCATCTTTATTTATTTACTTAATTTATCAACATTTATCAATAAAACTATATTCAAAAATGTTATTTTTCACTTTTGCATATAAACATTTAAAATATAAAATCCTTTTGAAAGCTAATGACTAATGAATAGTTAGTAATTTCCAAAATAATGTAATTTATTTTCTTAGTAATTTTTCTACTTTTTCTGGTACTTTATCATTCAAATTGACAAGTAGAAGGTTACAGTGTGCTCGAGTACCTTTCTCGGGATGCCCATAAGCCTCTGAAGTCCTTATTTGGACCGATGACCGAAGGAGGATGAAGGTCCTAAACCGTGGCACAATATTTGACTTTTGACTCCCAAGAGCTCTCCATTTTACCAAATAAACAAAACTTTGCTGCCTACAACACTATAGTATAAATTCTGCGTTATCGAACGATACCTTATTATGGGTCATGTAAGAAAAAACTATATGATTTAACATCATAACTATAGTAATTTTGATTCGTATTCATGATAGCTTTAGGTATCATGGATGCGAATTGATACCTTCATGTAGGTAGCATGGATATGAATGGATACTTTCATGCAGGTATCATGGATACGAATATAAATAAAAATTGTAGTATGTTTTAGGTAAAAAGATCAAGAGTTGAGTGATGTGGAGAATTGGATGATGGTTTGTTTGTTAAGATTTGCTAGTTTTAAATCCTAAAGCCTATTATCTAAAGACATTTTAAAGAGATTATTTACAACAATTAAATGATTTGTATGGAATCCATTCTTTGGTCCACTCACTTCGCTATTCTTAAATACCTTCTATAGAATAGTTAGGAAAATACAACAATGATGTCTATTTGTTTTAATGTCTATCTATTTTGTATGGCTATCTATTATATAAAAATTATTCCCAATTCGTATTGAATCATGTCATCCGTACAAATGTTTAGAAAATCCAAATAATTCAAAGTCCAGGTTGTAGATTTGGAAGAGTTTCTTTATCTGGAAAAAACAAGAAAAATTGTTATGTTGTGAGAATATGTATTTATTCTCTATTTAAAGTAACATTTTCATTTTATCATCCCTAGTGGAACATTAATTTCATTCTATTGGATACCTCACACAAAATGTAAGGTGAGGAGCCTCGGTCCCTAATCCGCGGAATTAGGCTTCAATGAGATTATATTGTATTTAGTACATTCTCAAAGTTTCGGAAGGTTATTGTCTTGATCGGAATTTTTTATTTATTTTTCTGTAATTAATTCTCATCTTATTATTCGTATAACACAAAAAGTATTCAACCAAATTGCCTGAAGTTTGATGGGACAATTGGTCATCATCCAGGAACCCTTTGGTTAAATTTTTGGGATGAACAGTAGGGTCAAGGTTTATATGCAGCCTTGACTGAACAGGGTCGAAGGTCAAGGTCACGAAATGGTCAAAATCGATTGAAGTGGCGGCGAAGCAATGCGCTCTACAAGTGCCCATTCTAGTTATACAATTGTAAGATGTTTTAGAGCAGTGATATACACAAATAATGAAATATCAGGTGAGAATTTTTAAATAATTTTAAATTGAAAAGGGACATTATTTTAATGATAGTTTAGACATTTCTCAAATAAACAAAATAAACTAAGAATACCTTTTTGAATTAAATAAGAACGCAACAGAAATATGATTAAAGCTATAGATAGAAAAGGAATTATTAAGTACCTACTTCTCGCACTTATACTAACCATTTATTTCTGGAGTATAGCAATGAACATCTATAGAAACACCATATATTTATATATCCCTATCTATTATACATATATCTAAAGACATCAATTGTATTATGTGATAATACACATCCTTTTTTCATTACATTTCACATTAATTAGGTAGAATTATTTTCCGTCATGTGACGTCATTAATTTGTGTTAAATGCTGTCCAGTACATCATAACTTATTCATAACAAGAGATAGCCATGTAAATAATTATATATTGCGAACATTATGTGTTATTCAAATAATTACATTATGAAAAGTAAATTAGGTCATTTTATTAGTTCAGTAATTGAAACAGAACATACATAATAACTTTATAAATAGCTGATATACTTCATTCAAATTAATCATTAAAATTAATACCTAGTTCATTATTGTTACATTGATTATATGTTTGAAATATTACTATTTCGAATATTGATTCATATTTCCTAAATTGAAAATAAGCAATTAAAATAATTATTATATCTTGTAAAATATGTCTTTTATTTCCTAAGAAAACTGATACCTATCATGGAGATTTATTTTCCATTTTCTGTTATTCGTCATTTTTCGTAAAATATTTCAAATTTCGAAAAAGGATTAACGCAGTTATTTTTGTAGACATTTTTACACATTGTACATATTTTTTCGAGTCAATTAATGGCTATGTTCCTAGGCACACACAGACACAGATGTTTTTTATATATATAGATTTTTCCAAGGACGAATTCTTCCGATTTTAATAATTTAAAAAAATCTAAAGTGTTCATTTTACATCATTGGTTTTAACCGTACCAACGCACCATTTCAAAATAATTGTAAAATGGAAAAAAAAAACTTCATATACGTACAATGGTATTCGATATGAATGAATTAAAAATTAATCAAATTATTCAATAAATGATTTATCTGAAAAGACAAAAGTCACCTATATAATGCAACCAATCAAAATAATTTATTAATTCTAACGATAGTCTTTCCTTTTCAAGTCCTGACATGCAATTCTTTAGCATATCGAATAAGGAAGTAGCAACATATATTGCATCTGTTTCATTTTCAAGAGTTAAACCAGAACAATGACGTGAACTTTTTGAGTGAATAGCTATTGCATATAGACTATAGAGCCGTATAGTATAGAACTACAATAAATGGAATTAAACTTGCTATTCTGGTTCAAACATTATTTTCTTAATAAATGATTTTTAATATTGATTTACGATCTCGATTAATAGGTCTGATACAATGCATTATTATCACATCATCCATTTTTTTTTATTCGAAAATAGCTCAGTATTCAAATATATAGAGTTACATTATAATATATTATATCTTTGAGCTAATGTTGTCCCATTACACCTCCATCCCATGTCCCAATGTTGTCCTAACCTCGCTAACATCCCACCGCATATCCTACCTGGGACTCTGTCAACAGAGCGTAGTACTTCCTCTTAAGCTTAGCGGCGTCACTGCCGTTGGTTCTGTGTAGCCACTTAACGCGGGGAAGTTTGTCCCTCAGGTTCAGCTGGTGAATGATGTACTGAGTGTCCTAATGTTCAGTAATTGATGAGATGCGTTTGAAAAGGAGTACTATGTCAGAAATAAATTGTAATTTCTCTTAAATAATTTAAAAGACCATATATGGAATAAGATCTATGTATTTTAATTCTAATACATTAAAAAATATTTATGCAGCTCTAATATATTTTTAGGAAATACGTATTATACACTACTGTTTCATTTAGAAACTATTATTAGCATGTTAAAAAGTAAAATTCAATGATCATGCAAGTTAAATGATTTTGTTTCAGATTTTCGAAACTAACTATAGGTTGTTATCATTAAATTCTGAGAAATTAAAAAAATTTAAGCCTTTTTCCTTTCTCCGTGTTACCCTAATAAATGTTTTTTTTTTATATTTCATAATCCCATCTCACCTGATTGAATGTCTCCATTTTAACTATCACATTATAGTGAATGTTACACGGGGAACAGAGCAGGTAAATCGGTTTCCAATGTTCGTCATACATCTTCACAGGAGTGTTTATCAAATAGTCTACAAACTCTGGCCAGGTTGGCTCCCTCTTCGTTTTCGTACAGTTGCTGCAAACACTAAATCTCTGAACGATGTCCTTTCCGAATTTCCTGTAATAGTAGCCGTTCCTGTGTGATTTTAAAAAAAGAACTAATCATAGTATTTTATTCTTTTTGTTTTACTATCTCTTTCAAATTTAAAAGTAAAACAACTCCGCCAACTTCTAAAACCTATATAGTTCATATTTTCTCAAAACATCTTATTTATATAATAACAAGTAAAACTTTACACCTACTCATGTGATCAAACAATGAGTATAAATTTCTTTACGCAAGTGGTCTTTGCTTTACATTCTCCATCTTTATATTTATTCAAAGTATCAACTCCTCTCTTTACTTTCCCTGGAATGTTTTCCCTGAAAGTAAATGCAGTTATTTAAATCACTAACCTGTACTTCAGGTCTCTCTCGTAACTCTCCAGTTTGTCTCTGTAGGCAGACAGAATTCTGTCAAAGGGATTCCTCACCACCAAAACTTTTAGCGCTTCATTGAATTTCTTCTTCGTTCGTAAGTTGGGTCTGTAATGTATTTCAGAATTAGTTAATACATTGGGACAATGTCTATCAAATGCAGTTTCAGTGCTATTTTCTCTCAATTATTTTTACAAGATTCGTTACGGTTATTATACTTATTATAATTCATTTTAAATAATATTAAGGCATGAATTCGCCTTATTAAAAAGACAAAAACATTTTATTATATTGTTTTATATATTTCAATTAAAAATCCTTTTCCTTTTCACCATTTGTTGCATACTATGATATTATTTTAAATCACAGTTCAATTTTAAAACACTGCTTCTTCCTCACCTCGGGTAGAACTTCCTCAACAGCTTGTGCAGTCCAACATCAGAGTCCAGAGAACTCTCAGGTACTCCCGCCAGTCGCAGGAGGTTGTACCCCCAGGTGGAGGAGCCACTCTTAGGCACCTTGCAGTACAGCAGATTGGACTGAGTCTCGTAGTAGAGGTAAGCGTTGTTTATTCTGAGGGGAGTGATAAGTCACAGCATTGGAAATCAGTTTAATATCGACGATATAGGCATAGCCATTGAAAAGTAACTTTTTCCTCCTCTTGTCGTTGCATGTAATTACATTGTTTTCTAACATAACTATCTTAAATAGCAAGAAAATAATGATCGATAAACATACCATCCGAATACCATTTATATACATATTTAAATATTGAGATTTATTACGCGATTCACGCAGCCAATTGTATTGTGTATGTATGTAGTATCTAAAGTATTCTCTGAAAATGTAATAACACAACCATATATGAATGTCACTTCAAAACATCAATACTGAAATTAAA
Organism: Caprella mutica; assembly: GCA_947561585.1. Lineage (NCBI taxonomy): Eukaryota > Metazoa > Arthropoda > Malacostraca > Amphipoda > Caprellidae > Caprella > Caprella mutica. Next base: position 101,022 of record CANNZV010002242.1, read on the forward strand.
GAAGCATATTTCTAACGAGTCATATTTTTATGAAATTTAAATTTTATTCTGGTCTCGTTATTTATATTCTTAAAGGGGGGCAGAAAACTTATGTTAGATTTTGGCACTATTTGTAAAAAAAACGCATTAATTAATTAGTTATAGACCTGTGAAAATACATTGGTCTGAAGTAATGTACAACCAGAATAAAAGTATAATATTATATGCGTACAACTGCGATGTTCACCGCATTAGTAAGAATGGCGCTGCAATCTGTTTGTTTACATAATCAGAAAACTTTTAACGAACTTTTTATCAATAACTGTACTCGAGCCCAAGTACACGTTTATGCTTAAGATTAACTTAAATTTACTCTGATGTAACTGCCCCTTTAGCAGTTACTGCATCTGTAACCTTTCAGTGCTTTTTATATTATATTTTAAAATTGAATTCAATAATTTGATATGTAATTTTTAGATGAATTTTAAGAACTTATTTCAATGAAAACTTTCTCGTGGCTCAAAATTTATTCTCTGATCTTAAAGGAATGAAGATAGTGAGGAATAGAAATAGAGGAATTAAAATAACAGGTGGTTCGAATAGACATTCTGCAGACTGGTAAATAATAAATCTACAGCCACTAGGTCAGACATTGGACAGTGACTAACCTCTTCAGGTAATTCCAAGCCGCTGTTTTGTTGTTTTTGTGTTTATTGCAAACACTCTTTGCTACTCTCTGCCTCTCTCGGTATGTCAAACGTAGACTGGCAACATTCTGAAAAAAACAAATAGCTTTTCAATATCAATCATCAAGTTTATATTCGTAAAATTTTTGATTGAAAAAATTTAATGTGTTCTATACAAAACAATAGAGAAAATATACAGTGGTAGGATAGAAAATGAAAACCTAACATTTTGAAAATATTTTTGACAAGCTAAGCTTGGCATATTTTCATAAAAATGTTTATTTAATAAAATTCAAATTTATTTGTTTATTCAAATAATGTAATATTTTATTTTTAATTCAAAAATTGTCATATATATATTCATTTGTTTGTTTATTCAAAATAATCATTATTTCCAAATAATGTTGTCCCAATATTCCCAATGTTGTCCCAATATTCCCAATGTTGTCCCAATATTGACAATGTTGTCCCAATATTGACAATATTGTCTCAATATTGACAATATTGTCCCAACATTGTCAATATTGTCCCAATATTGACAATGTTGTCCCAATATTGACAATGTTGTCCCAACATTGACAATGTTGTCCCAATATTGGCCAAAGAAACATTGCTACATAGGTTGTTTGAGCTCGTATATGCTAGACGATGTAGTAGTAGTATATGTAAAAAACGACGCAATTGAAAAAGGAGCTAAGTCAAAAAAAATAAATGTAATTTAAGTTACGTACTAACAATTATACTTGTTTCTTGTAATTTAGAACTTAATTTAAATATTCCATTTGAAAAAAGTTCTTCTATTACCATATATTACATAAAATTTGTTCTTTTGTATGAAAAGAAATATTTTACCTCGGAAAACTCTTTTTTTTTTTTGCTGAGTTCATTATTTACGGACTGCAAAATCTACGGACTGCTGAGTTGTCTATAATTAAAGAAATTTAATGTAGTAATAATAATTTTGAATGTCGACCCGTTATGTTGTAGTAGAAGATTCAATATTTTAAATCTAAAAAGTAACTGGTATGAGAATGCAAGTTTCCATTTTCTCTGATATATATTTAGGCATTCTCTTTAAAATTATTATTTCTATCTTAATCTTTCTCACCTGTCTAAGACCGTCTACACGATTCTGCTTAACTTGCGACAGGTAAATGTTTGTGGTAGAACAAATGATGGTGTAGACGAGCAGCACTGCCACGTAGAGCAATATTTTGCTCCTAACTATTGCCATTAGGTAGCTTCTGCACGACATCTCAACTGACGTGCTATAATTTTGTACAAATAGTGAATACTGCTAATCACTTATATTTATATACAAACTATATGAAGTACCTAGGGAGAAAGTAAATAGAAGTGAGAAAGTTGTTAGGATTCTGGATTAGATAGTTCATTGTTTTCATTAATATTTTGTGTTTTTAGAATAGCTAAGTTCATAATGATTCTCACACCGCTAGATCATACCTCTAACTGACACTGTCCATTCTCACACCGCTAGATCATACCTCTAACTGACACTGTCCATTCTCACACCGCTAGATCATACCTCTAACTGACACTGTCCATTCTCACACCGCTAGATCATACCTCTAACTGACACTGTCCATTCTCACACCGCTAGATCATACCTCTAACTGACACTGTCCATTCTCACACCGCTAGACCATACCTCTAACTGACACTGTCCATTCTCACACCGCTAGATCATACCTCTAACTGACACTGTCCATTCTCACACCGCTAGATCATACCTCTAACTGTCGCCTCTCTGTTGCTGATCATATGCTACATTCCCTGTAAATTGCTCCTATAAATCTAATATTTTCAGAACTGCAAATACTCTTCCCTTAGATAATCTCATAACTGGTGATTTTTCCACATTTCTGTGACATATTAAATGCTTCATATTTCGCATTATACCATTAATTTTATCGTAAAAAGAATATTGGTACTTGGCAACTGCGTACGGAACATCGTGCACTGGGTCACGTAACGGATCTAACGGGTAAAAAGGTTACGCGTAACGACGCCTTTACCTCTCTGTCTAGAAACCTACATTTTTGTTATTTTTGTTATAATAATATATGATACATTGAAAGATAATTTCATTCAATTTTACCCTAATTTATATATAAATTGAGAATAAAAACAGAAATGTTTTCTTTACAATATTTTATAATAGCATTGTTTTCGATATTTCATTTTCTCATTCACTAGGTTTGTGATGGCTTTTCAATTGACTTTCCTTTTCTATCGACTCAAGCGATCACCTTTCATTGCTTCTAATTTTACCTGAGAGACCACTGAAATAATTTCCTTCATCAAATTTAACTTCAAAATTTAACGAAAAAGCCATAATAGTTTTTACATTATACAAAAAACAGATTGTCTGTATAATTAATAGTTATAATACAATAGAGTGCAGGGACAATTATTGCCACCCAAACAATTTTTACCCATCGGATAATTACCACCCTAATTACCAACCCTAACCTCGCCGAGAATGGGGGGGGGCACGCCCCTAAACCACCCAACCAGACCGCTAACCTAACCTCAAATGAAATACTGAATAGTGTATTTAGTATTTACTGGGGGTTGATAGTAATAATAAATTAATATAATGTTGGCAAATAAGAGAATGCAGAGGGAAATAACCCTATATACGTGACTGCAAAGAGGGTACTGCATTTGCATTGGTTTATGTTCTATTACATGGTTTGATATCTGAAGGATTTATTTATTGTTCACGTGGATCATTATTATGAAGCTATTTTCCTTTTTGACTGCTTTTCTGAAGTTCTTTGTAATTAATTATTATTAAACATTATTATTGAACTACTGTAATCCTCGTATCTAGCAAAATCAATTTTCAAATTAAGATGCTATTATTTGTAATAAATAGCACAAATTTTTACACAGAAAAAGTTTAGAGATAGTAATATATAAAACCAGAAATAGAGTTATATATTAAATCCATTTCACTATTTATAATATCAATTCGGTATTTCGTAACATCAAATACATATTTAGTTACCTTATCAACATCATTTTGGTATTTCAAATATCCGTTGATGCTCCATTTCAGTGTAACTAGTAATAACTAGTTATATAAATACTTGCTTAAATTATATACTGCATTTTGGTATTTAGTATCTCAACTTCGGTATTCAGTATCTCCAATTCGGTATTTAGTTTCTCCAATTCGGTATTCAGTATCTCCAATTCGGTATTTAGTTTCTTCAATTCGGTATTCAGTATCTCCAATTCGGTATTTAGTTTCTCCAATTCGGTATTAAGTATCTCCAATTCGGTATTTAGTTTCTTCAATTCGGTATTCAGAATCTCCAATTCGGTATTCAGTTTCTCCAATTCGGTATTTAGTATCTCCAATTCGGTATTTAGTTTCTCCAATTCGGCATTAAGTATCTCCAATTCGGTATTTAGTTTCTTCAATTCGGTATTCAGAATCTCCAATTCGGTATTTAGTTTCTCCAATTCGGTATTCAGTATCTCCAATTCGGTATTTAGTTTCTTCAATTCGGTATTCAGTATCTCCAATTCGGTATTTAGTTTCTTCAATTCGGTACTCAGTATCTCCAATTCGGTATTTAGTTTCTCCAATTCGGTATTCAGTATCTCCAATTCGGTATTCAGTTTCTCCAATTCGGTATTTAGTATCTCCAATTCGGTATTTAGTTTCTCCAATTCGGTATTAAGTAACTCCAATTTTGTATTTAGTTTCTTCAATTCGGTATTCAGAATCTCCAATTCGGTATTTAGTTTCTCCAATTCGGTATTCAGTATCTCCAATTCGGTATTTAGTTTCTTCAATTCGGTATTCAGTATCTCCAATTCGGTATTTAGTTTCTTCAATTCGGTATTCAGTTTCTCCAATTCGGTATTTAGTATCTCAACTTCGGTATTCAGTATCTCCAATTCGGTATTTAGTTTCTCCAATTCGGTATTCAGTATCTCCAATTCGGTATTTAGTTTCTTCAATTCGGTATTCAGTATCTCCAATTCGGTATTTAGTTTCTCCAATTCGGTATTAAGTATCTCCAATTCGGTATTTAGTTTCTTCAATTCGGTATTCAGAATCTCCAATTCGGTATTTAGTTTCTCCAATTCGGTATTCAGTATCTCCAATTCGGTATTTAGTTTCTTCAATTCGGTATTCAGTATCTCCAATTCGGTATTTAGTTTCTTCAATTCGGTATTCAGTATCTCCAATTCGGTATTCAGTATCTCCAATTCGGTATTCAGTATCTCCAATTCGGTATTCAGTATCTCCAATTCGGTATTCAGTATCTCCAATTCGGTATTCAGTATCTCCAATTCTGTATTCAGTATCTCCAATTCGGTATTCAGTATCTCCAATTCGGTATTCAGTTTCTCCAATTCGGTATTTAGTATCTCCAATTCGGTATTCACTATCTCAAATTCGGTATTCAGTATCTCCAATTCTGTATTCAGTATCTCCAATTCGGTATTTAGTATATCCAATTCAATATTTAGTACATATCTACATTTATGTATGTGCACAGAGAAAAAAGTTTACTCATATTTAATGGGTCAACAATTTATGCTTTGAATCAATTTATTACGTGAGTTGGTTTGACTATATTCATGTTTTCATGTGTGTCAAAACAACTATGACGTGTGTGTCACCAAACATAGTTAATTCAAATCATTTTATGGATTGAATCAACTTACTATGAGAGTTGGAGTTACATTTTGGGAGTTTTGAACATATGTTAAAACAACTAGGACATAGTATGTTGAAGTAACTCACAAAGATTGTCAATTCAATGTATCTTGTGTATGAATTAACTTACTATGAGAGTTGACGCTACTTTTTTGAGTTTAGGTGCGAGTTAAATCAACTATGACATAGTGTGTTATAGTAACCCACAAAGACTGTTAATCCAGTGTATTCTGCAATGTATGAATTTACTTACTATGAGAGTTGGCGCTACTTTTTTGTAAGTTTAGGAGTGAGTTAAAACAACTATGACATAGTGTGATAAAGTAACCCACAAAGACTGTTAATCTTATTTATCTGGTGTATAAATTAACTTACTATGAGAGTTAGTGCTACTTTTTTTTTTAAGTTTATGTGTGAGTTCAATCAAATGAGTAAGTGGCAACTTATGCTTTCCTCAAAGCTAATTTATTCGCATAACACTTTTCAGTTCAAATCTTGTTTTAAGTGTGTTACGTGTTGAATGTGAACGCTCCTCAGTACCATTTTAGTTTAAGTGCAAACAATAGCGTTATATGCATTAAATAGTATTATCGCTGCCGATCGATTATTAATTAATTCCATTAATTAATTGATAAATGTCTGCCTAAATATTCTAAAATATTGGTGATTGATAGTTTGGTGGCTTTATATAGGTAGTTATTTGAAGAGCTGATTTTCAGTATATAACTTTCATAATAATAAATTTTGATTACTGCCTTCCAGTTTGTAAACTGATATCCAAACTAATTTTCCTAAATTATTATATGTTAACTTATTTAAGCATCATACCTATCTAGCTGGTTTTTTTCAGTGTCAATACCTTCTACAGGGGGTACGGTCAAGAGCCTCCCCCGGGTCAAGAGCCCTCCCGGTCAAGAGCCCTCCCGGTCATGAGCCCCCTCGGTCACGAGCCCCCCCTCCCTGTTTTTTTAATTCTTATTTACCTAGTTAAACAAATAAAGAATTACTTAGATAGAAATAACTGAG